>VYZU01068223.1:0-47461 GCA_013401355.1 Ceyx cyanopectus | reverse complement strand
GTCCACGTGTTAATTATTTCAAATATGGACAGCCATATTTTTCTCTTCTTCTCATTACCAGTTAGTTCAGCTCCTACTGCATGACATTCCTTAAGGTCCCAGACTCAGCTGCTTTGGAAGCCCTGTGAGAAATGAGACATAGCATTATTTGTCAGTGGACACTGCAGCACAACAGCTCACATGGTTATGGAACACAAGAGATAGCTCACTTCTCCAAACACTGCCATTTTTGTCTGAAAACCAAGGGAGATTCCAGTACAATCAGCTTCTGTAGGCAGGCCTGGCAGTCACGGAGATTCCATATCTCCCTTTTCCTGTTCTCAGAAAGTGGCACCGTGCCATAAAGACAGAAGTTTGTTTACTCTAAAGATTAGTGCTGTTGAGTACAGGACTAGAAAGGACAGGTCATTTAATCCAAGCCTTGCAGTCTGAGGTAATGACAAAGCAGTCACTTCAGTCTCAGAGATCTACCAGCAATACCCTTCCCAACCCTGGATTCCCTAACAAGATTCTGTGCCAAGCTCAAGGAGTTCCCACAATGCACCCCCAGTCTGCCCCAGGAGGAGAGGTGAAGCACTGAGCACACCCTGGGTCTCTGCAGAAACAGAGAACTAACACCATGCAAAAGCCTGTATCAGACTAGAAATAACTCCTTTGCCATTTCCAAGCCATTTAATGCACAAGGCTTGAGTTTTATACCAAAGCTTTTCTATCTACCTGCTTTACCAGCACCTGCTCGCAGACCCTATCAGTGAGGGAATAACCTTTCATAAAATCCTGGTATCCTGCAATGCCACAGACTCCCCACAGGGTGCTAATTACATTACTGAGGAGCACTGTCCTGCAGTCTGCTGCGGAAAGATGGCAAGTTGGGAGGATAATTTTACTGGTTGCCATTTCCTTACTACAATGAGCACTCTCCATTCCAAAGGAGGGAAGGACCCAATGAGATGTGCTGGTTCTCAGCAGAAAACATGATGGAATTCTAGGTTTTCAGTCTGAGAAGAAACAGTTTAGTTCCATAAATAAATCCCTTTGATTTCAGTGGCATGAAGCCTCAGGGGTATAAAACTTCTCTATAAAGTACACAGGGCAGAAACTGATGCCATTACATATCAACTCAGGGAAATTAAAACCACCACAGCATTCCCAGATTATGGGAATAACACAGCCCTAATAAGTGTTTCAAAACCTGGTAGTTTATTTGGCAATGCAACTATTTAGAGACTGCAAGAAGCATCTGTCAGATGTCTGTAAGCAAAAAGACCAGCAACATTATTTATGATGAATGACTGCCAAGCACAACAGCAGCTTTTCCCTCCACCATCATGTATCAGTATAATCTGTAGGAATTACTGTTGGAGCCCTTGGAGCAATGAAAACCTCTGGTTAAGCAAAAGAAGGCTTACAAAAAAGGTAAATTAAAAAATATGTGCAGATTTCCATCCAAGATGGCAGAATTAAACCCATTCCTAAAGCGTAATAAATTCAGTCCAGAGCTTACGTGGAAAGATTGTATTTTGCCATTCTCCCCAGAAAAACCATCCAGTAAATTCTGAAGTAACAGCTGCACACATTTCTTTTGAGATACATCTTGAATGAAGATCTAAAATCACTGAAGAAGTTGTCTCACTTTATAAAAAGTAGTAACAGGTTGATATAGCTGTGGAGTATTCATCAGAGATCATGGCTACACTTTAATTAGAACTGCCACTGTATGAAAAGGTCCATTTGAATCTCAGCGTTTGTTTGTTGGGGGTTTTTTTGTTTTTTTTTCCTTAAGATCAATTTAAGGTTGTTTAGGGATATAAGTAGGTAGAAGTTTATTTATATTCACACTCCAAGATCTGAAGCAAGCATTAGTCTCACAGTATGACAAGCATTGAGTGTGCAGACAATAGTGTGCTGCTTTTTACCATGGCAGAACAAGCCATAAAAAACATAAATGCCTCAAGGAAAGCACTCCATAATCTTTAAGACTGAATGTAAAAAGACAAGTACAACTGGCTGAGCAATCCCATGAGAAGCTTCTTCCTACAATCTCATTAATCTTCTGGTTTCCTTCCTTCCTACAAATTTCACTCATTGCTGTTACTTTTATTTTGTCTTCCATGTTTTGTTGTTTGTTTGGTTTTTTTTCTGTTTGCTCTATTTCTTTCTTTTTCATGGTATTCTAGGTTACTTTCTTAACACCTGGGTTTGGTAAAATGCTAGCAAAAGCATAGATGAAAACTACACCTACACATGCTCCTGGATAATACTTGTCCTTTACCTGAAGTGGCAAAGGAACCTGGTCAGTTCAGAGACATGCTGGCTTGTTCACATCAGGACAAGGTAAATCATACCTCCCATCTAAAAAGATCTAGGACAAAGCAATCCCACTAAAGATACCTGAAAGTTTGGGGTGGAGTTCAACAGCCTGTATGAAGGCCTTCCCACAAGGTTAGTAGCTCACACAAACTGCACTCAGACACATTTCACTGGACACCCTTCTTAGCACAGACACTGGGGAGGCTGAGCCCAGATGGAGCCACTGAACAAGTCTGGTATCCAAGTATGTCCAGAGGTGAGCGTGGAGGAGATGCTCTGTGTTTCTACTGGGGTTACTATCATAAAGTGGAAAATGCTTTCTAAAAAGTACCAGTAGAAGTCCTCTTGTTGCTTGTCCCTGTAAATATGTAAAAATCACTACTATCATACTGAATGTTGATTTTACATGTTGGGGTCAGGCTGTTTCAAAACAATGTCTTTGGGAAGGCCTTTATCACGGAAGGTGAAGGCTCAGAATTGGCTCCTTTCTCAGTTTTGGTGTGCAATGAATGAGACAAGTTGCAGAAAATGCCTGCCCAGCCTCACTGGAATTACAGCACAAGCATGGGAGAAACACCCCACTCTTTGTGGGGTACAAAGCAGCAGGACTGTGCACCATCAGACAGCCCCAGGCAGACACGCTCCAGTTTGCACATGTGGCAGGCAAGCTCGGATTTGTATTACAGAAACTGCCAGAGGCCTTGTCAGAATAGCCGAGGCCATTGTAGTCTCATGGTGTTGCAACAATTCCCTTATAGACTCTTACCATTTGTAGGAAGAACCTTAGCCATTTTATAATGTTTTACTGCAATAAAGTGCATTAGAGGAATCTAGCCAGACCATTTCTGTCTTCTGAACCATGAGTTTGTTCTTCCCATAAATTACGTACAAGATCCACTTCAAATGAGATGTCCAAATTGCTGTGCAAAATGAACAGACAAATGTCATGTAAGGGACAAATATACTGCACGTGGTTGACCTACCTTGGCTGTGAGTGCAAAGAGGGTCAAGGTCACACACTTAGAAAATAATACGCATCATGTAAATTTTGCTCCTGCCCCAGTAAGCAGGCTGTTATACACCTTTGAGGTGCGCCTACACACGCAGACCTATGTTCAAATGTGTACACCTCAGGACACACAGGCAGTGAACTGCTAATCATGTACATCCAGGTATCCAGCCACAAGAGCATGGGCTCTGGCACCAAAGCTCTCACTGGGAACACTGCAGTTTTCCTCTGAAGCCAAAGGAAAGAGCAATTCACAAGCCCACACCACCCACCTCTGCCCACCTGTGACCCTCTGTTTTCTGCCTCTCAGCTGCTCCCTCCCAGACATCCATCTGACAATCTTCTTTAATCAGCTCTTCAAAGTACTGGGCCTGGAGTGCCATGCAGTGCCCAGACACCTCAACAGTGTCTCAAGCCCAGCTCTGCACCACGGGAAGTGGTGCTGCTAGGTGTGGGGTGCAGCCAGCCACGACCCCCAGGCTGCAAGGTGCAGGGCTGCTGTGGGCAGTCACAGCGACTGTGTCAATACTCAAACACAAGGGCCAGGTTACAAAAATTAAACTTATTTCCAGGCATCTCTCCTGTACCAGAAATAGATGGTTCTCAAAATAACAGTGATTTTGTCTAAAACTTTGTTCCCCTCTTAAGGTTAACATGCGGGAACATGAAGGTTCACAGGCAGCAGCCTCAGTGTGTGACACCAGGTCACCCACTACCGAGCTGAGGCGAGCTGGTGTTTCACAGCTTTGTGCTTTCTAGGTCATCTCCACTCAGCACAGCCAGAGGAGAAAGATGGCCACAGCACAG
This sequence comes from Ceyx cyanopectus, assembly GCA_013401355.1. Taxonomy (NCBI): domain Eukaryota; kingdom Metazoa; phylum Chordata; class Aves; order Coraciiformes; family Alcedinidae; genus Ceyx; species Ceyx cyanopectus. The sequence continues at coordinate 43,335 of VYZU01068223.1, read as the reverse complement.
AAAAATGCATCCAATTGGAATTGATCTGGGCAATACAGGAATAAAGCCAGTTGAGGACTCCTGGATCCACAAGGGCCCAGAGGAGGCCCTGCGGATCACAGTCCTCAGGCCCAGCTTGGCACTGAAGCCATTTTGGTCACTGAAGTTTCTGTTACATCCAGGGCCCTGAAGCCCAGCCGGAATTCTTACTCAAAGGTCAAAGAGCACAGGTTTTCCCGTCACTATTTAGCAAGCAGGTTCAAATGCAAGCCTGAACAGCAATGTTTTCAGAAAAGCAGTAACATGTCAGTTTCCACAGAGTTTAGAGAATCAATCAAAATCCCTTTAAAACACACCCTAAAGCATAACTCCTCCTTACAGCAAAGCAAATTGTCTCTTGAGCTAAATTTGACTCACTTAGAATAGAATCATAGAATGTTTAGGGCTGGAAGGGACCTCCAAAGGGCATCTAGTGCAGCTCCCCTGCAGTGAGCAGGGACAGCCTCAACTAGACCAGGCTGCTCAGAGCCTTGGCCAACCACACCAGAGATGGGGCCTCAACCACCTCCCTGGGGAGCCTGTTCCACTGCTCTGCCATCCTCAAGGTAAAGAACTTCTTCCTGATATCCAGTCTAAATCTCCTCTTCCCTAATTTAAACCCATTACCCCTCGTCCTTTCACTCCAGGCCCTTGGAAACAGCCCCTCTCCAGCCTTCCTGGAGCCCCTTCAGGCACTGGAAGGTGCTCTAAGGTCTCCCCGGAGCCTTCTCTTCTCCAGGCTGAACAACCCCAGCACCTTCAGCCTGTCCTCGTAGCAGAGGTAATAATAAGTGCTGGTCTGCTTGGTCTCCAAACATGAAATCCCCAAGTCTCAATGCAGGAATAACCTTGACTAGGAATGAACAAAGCACTGCCACAGCACCGGGGGAACAGGGAGGGCTACGGTCAACATGGCAGAGATCACAGTGCAGGCATCTAGCAAAGGTGAAAATAAAATCTAACACATGCTCATAAGAGCCTTTTGCAAGGGCAGAGAAATCAGCTCATCCTAATGACTTTCATCCTCTGGCCTTCAAACACAACAGAAATGGACCCAAAAACAGAGTAAGAATGCCTCTGCCTTCATATTTTGTGCCCAAACATTCAGTGAAATTTGGACCTATTAACTCTTCTAGGCTCTAAGAGAACTCAAACACTAATATTATCCCTTACACAAATAAAATCATCATCAATTGAAGAAACAAAACTTTTCTCACCAGTGGTGATAAAATCAGAGTGCTGCTTGCTCTGAGAGGTGGCAATAGAGTATAACCCAGTGTTCAGTACACATTCTGTTTTATCCTCCATGCCTGATCTACAGAGAAGTATCCAAACACCACCCTCTGGGGGAATGTACAACCAGTCATAAAGGTAATAGTGTGCCAAAACATTCACAAGGGGTTCTCAAGCAGTGCCTGAGGTGAGGTGGCGATACTTACCTCCTGTTTTACAAAAGTAGCTCCGGTCCTGCCTAAGCAGCTTTAAAAGAAACAGTCAGGTGCCACATCCCTGTGTTTACACTTAAACATCTCAAGTTTCAGAACTAGAAACCTCTGGTCCTAGCAAACTAAGACAGCAGCAACAGATGACTGCCACAGCCTCCTGCTTGTCAGCTGTTTTTTTTCCAGGAGTTTCAGTTGCTGATGTCTCTCCAACCCAAACCATGATTCTGACCTACGGTGATGGCTTTTTCTGGATGGATGCTAAAAGATCCCCTGAGATTTTCATGTTTCCTTGAACACTATTTGGTACCACTGCATTTTTCACTAGCAGAATCACCGAGTTCACAGGCTTCTAATTTGGGCAATAGTTTGGCACTTCCCATATATACATAGGGGATTTTATACCATTTCCTTAGCAATATACAGATAATTTCTCTCAAGTCTTAAGTAACAGAGGACACTATGTCACCAGAACTGAATCAAATGTTTCAGTTACTTACTAATACCTTGACCTTTCCCTTCCATCCATGCATCTATTTCCAGGTCCTAGAAAAAAAATTACTTTAATAATGAACATATAAAAACTCTTGGTTTACTTTCTGTCACTCCTAGATGCAAAGAAGGTCACAGAAGATTTTGTGACAAGATTAGAAGGTCTTGGTGATCAAAATATTTCATGTAAATATGAAACTACACATTACTGAGGCATTGAGGAAATTTTCATTTTTAGCTGCCTTGGAGACTTACTGGACATCTCTCCTGTGCTGTTTATAGAGATGTGAAATAGCTAGATGGCCTCTATCAGCCAGTAAACATTCTCTTCAGGCATCCATCTTTACAGACCCAAAGGACAATACATTGCTGACATGCAGTACAAAAAGTGTACTTTGTCATATCACTAAATGAAAGAATTTATGCTTATATTTTTGTTTCCAAATCTAATAGCACTATGCTATATTGTCTAGGTCAACAGTACTTACTTCTTTGTCCCACAAAAACGCCAGCATCATCACCAAAGGAAATACAATACTCTGCACAGCACAAGGGTCTTCACAGAGCCCAGCAAGTTCACAATATGACCTTATTAACCAGAGGGCTGCATCTGCCCCTAAAATTTTACTGACCCTTTTAAGTCCGAAGGTATGAAATTCTAGACCAGATCATGAGTAATACTATAAGACAAATCCGCTCAGTGTAATTGCTAAATCTCTTCCCTTCTCAGCATTAAAAAAAAATCTGAAAGTCCTGCAGGATGAGGGGGAGGGAAGAAAAGGGATCAAATCTAAGTATATTTCAATATAGTCTCAAAATCTAGATCTGGTTGTAATAAATAAAAAATAAATAGTGTCATGTGGAAAATCCTGAAAATTAATAATTACCCTGTCTAACAGAAGAGAAATGGGAACTTTGATATTTCTCTTCTGGAAACATTTAAACTGTCTTACTCAATTTATCTTCTGTTGTGAAATCAATGTATCATTGTTGAAAATACCATTTTGTTTATATACTGTCACACAAACAGCTGTGTCAAAACCAAGCAACTCTGCCAAACTAAGCATCATTTAAATATTCTCAAAAACTGCAGCAAAAGAGGTGCTTTAGTTCACAGCACCTGTGAGCTCTGGGAAGTTTTGTTATCTGATACCAACTATTTCTTTGGCAGAACAGCTCTTCCAGCATAAAGAACAAAGTCTTAGCAAATCACAGCCACTCTTCCCCAGCTCCCATCTCAAGCTGACCCACGGAGGTGCAAGTCTTGCCTTCTTCACAGGTACAGACAACCTACAGAAGCAGCAAACCCATGCAGGCTGGACTCTGAGGTGCAGCATCATCAAGTACACCTCTCATACCCAAACCAGGGGAAAGCTCTGGGATTCTGTCCCAGAAATGTGTGTCAATCTCACCCCTTGCCTCATCTGGCACGAGGGTGGTGTTCAGAACCAAAGCAGCATTTCTCCAAGTGCTGGTGTTCCCCTGGTAGCCACAGAGTGCAACTCTGAATGAAATCTACTCACTGCTCACACTGGTGTACTTGAATCTGGGGGGCTCATCAAAAAGGAAATACTATCAGTGGACTCAGGTTTTGCAGTGTGCATACTGGTTTAGTATGACATCATAATTCAGCATCCCAAGGTCAACCCAAAAACTCAGCTCAGACCTGCTGCAAATATCTGCAGTGTTTATACCTGATGTTCTGTAACTCTTTTTATAGTCAGAACATGTCAAGTTTCACATGCTAGTAGTTTACATGTGTTTTATTCCACCAAACAGAAATAAGCAGCTCTTCAGAACAAATCCTAGCCACCCCCTGATTTTGACTGTGCAAAAATCAAAGCATTATAGTTCAATTTTTAATCAATACCACAATATTTTTTCAGGAATATTGGAATACTTTCAGAACAGAACTCACAATATCCTTAATATTCAGGTCCCTGCACAGCATGAATCCAGAGCTTCTAGGCCGCTGATGCTAAAACTGCCATTGGCCCTTGCTCTAGCTCACAAACCAAAAAACTCTGTCCAAGTTGCTGGCAGCTCCATGGAAACAGTCAAGAGGGGACAGAAGCATTATTGTTATGCACAGCAGAGCCGAGGAGATCTGTTAAAGCAATATTCTGGTATTCTGTGGCTAAAATACCATCTGTCTCTTTTTCTAACAATCCTTTTTCCTTAAAGTTGCTATAACACAACACACCAAGAAGAACAGTACCAGTGAAGGTGTGAAATCCTGCCCTATCCTGAAAGGAAACATACAATTTCCAGAAGATATATTTTTCAGCATAAGATGAGCATGGACACACAAGACCCACTATTCAGGAATGGCAGACTGTCAGGAAAAGATGAACTCCTATCAACCTGCCCAGCTCACTGCAAGAAAATAAAATTTCAGTGTTTTTCTACTTTGAGAATTTTTCAAGGCCCATTCTTAGTTTATTAAAAGATGGATCTGTAAATTTATTTTATGCAAGGAAGGTCACACTCCACCACTGACAGAGACAACAAATCCAGCCTAAAAGAGAAACACTGCAGAATTCATAATACAAGGCTCTCCTTTAGCCAGTTCTAACAAGCCAGCAAAACCCATCTTTTATATAAATGAAATGCAAAGAAAACAAACAGTGATGGAAGGTTCATGCCCTCTATCCTTCTCCTGGAAACCATTCCTTTTCTTGCTTGCTAAGGCCATGACAGTGATTATTTCTTGTCTTACAGCTACCAGAGAAGGATATTTTATGGTCACTACTAAAGATTGTCAGATATCCAAGTAATTTTTCTGTTTAAAATAAGAGGGTTAACTAGTGAAAGTTTTTGCCATTTTTACTTCAGCTCTTGCTACAACCAATGAAGGTAGATATTTATGTCAGAACGAATGAGAAAAGTCTGTGTTCTGGCCTCCCACATTGCCTTTTAACAACACAGGTCCCTATTTCTTTTCCGGGCACAAATGACTACATTCTTGCAGTTTCTTACAGCCTGCAGTTGAGGGTAACTACAGAACATTCTTCTCCCAACAAAGCACTACCAATGCCTTGCAAAACCTCATCTACACACTGCTCTCATCTCCTATGCCCTGTATCCCTCTTGCCTTTCCATCTTCTGGGAAATAATCTGAGCGTTCCCATCACCAGGGAAGCTCAGTAGAAAACAGGCAGATGTGAGTTACAGTTTGTCTCTTCACATCAGCTTTTCAACAGAAACGTAAACACCTATGTGAATTTCACATTAGACATTTCTATCCATGTTTTAGAGTAAAAATACCTTTAAAATAAGAACATTACAAGCCACATTCACTAGAGACAGCCAGAATGATTCACTTATGAATACACTGTGAACAGAGTTGGTCTTTTTAATTTCTGAATTGTTGGGATCCTTAGCCTTTTATTGTACCTTGAAAGACATCCCTGGAGTGCACAAGCTCTTTACCAATGCTCTGAGACAGGACATTCACCAGGAATGTTAGAAAGTTCTTCCCATCAATGGCATGGATCAGCTGAGGGACAAATAACCATCATCCCCTGCCTTCTCAAAACCACACCAAAACACACCGTGTAAAACCACACATTGAGACCGAACAGCTCTGCTCACACGGGAAGAGCAGGACTCAAACAACCAGCACAAAGTGAAGCTCACCTTAAATGTAGAATTTATCTTTACAGTTTAGTATTTTAAAAGTGCCCCTGGAGTTTATGGGATGATTTTAGCTGAACTGTGTGCTTTACAAATGGAAGCATCAGCAAGTACTGATCAGGGGAGCAGCATTCCTCTCCCACGTAAGCAGGTGAGCAGTTGGGTTCTCAGCTGGCAAAGCGTGGCACACCACCTGTTAAACTCAGCTGAGGTGCAGGTTCGCAGATGGCAAAGCACAGAAAACGGGAAGATTCACTTATAAGACATCCGGGATGCTGTCTTGAACACACATATTTCCACTAGGGCTTCATCTGAAACCAGAAAAATCTCCTACAGTGATCCCAGAGATTTGATAGGCAGGGAACTGCTGTATGCAGTGCCAGTCTGCTCCCAGGACCAGGCGGGCTCTCCAGCACAGCTGCTGTGCAGATCCAGCACTCACTGCAGATCCCAGGAAAATCAAAACATGTAGGTCACGGTGTGACCTACTAAAGGAGCTGCTGACAGGAGCCTTGACACAGCTCAACAGCCCTGCTGTGCACCCCTGTTCACTGCTGAGCACCCCTTTACTGGCTGTCCCCTGGGCTCTGAGGCACTGGCAGCAGCTCTCAGCAGCTCTCAGCTCACAGCTTCATTCTTAAAGGCATTTCCAAACCGATTAATGCAACGTCGTGCTCACCAAATAGCAACCAACACAAACGTTCTTTCAGCTATAAATTGCTCACTGTTCAAGTGCAAGAGTCCCCACATGCTCTGTTCATCCAAGACTGATTACAACTGATTATGATTTCCCATCAGAAGGGAAATAAGGGGATATTACCAAGGGTTGTATTAAAATAAAGCAGATTCTCCTAGCTGATTCTCCAAAAATGACTGCATCTCTTTTTGCTCCTCACCAACACACAGAGAACAGAGCAGCTTTCAGAAACTGAAAAATTAATTACAAATAAACACTGTATTAAAAAAAAACCAAGGACATCTACAAATAACAGAACCTCATGAATAAAAATAACATTCACGTTCATGAAAATACAAGTGTGTATTTTCATGAACATGCATTAACCCAATTTAAAAACTCTTAAAAATTAATCACTAAAATATTTGATCAGCAAGCCTACCCCAAATACACGTAAAACAGTGCAGCTCTGATTCCAATTAATCACTTGCCACATTAAGAGTTCTAAGAATTTTGCATACACCACAAAAATGAATAATGACAGACATTTCTGCTTCCATTCCAAAAGAAAATCAACTTAGTCACTTCAGCAAAACAGTGCACATGCAGAAACCCTGACTTCACCACTTCTCCCAACTTTATTTGCTCCCTCATCATTGATTTCCCTAAACCCCTGGGACTCGGTGCAATTTTCAACAGCTGTTTCTTATTTTCAGTTTTAATTTCCAGGTTACTTAGACCTTTTGTTTACAGCCCATGCAATGTAAGGTTTGACAAGCCTTTCCCCTAAACACTTACAAAAGTATTATAGTAAACTATTTCAAGAAAACTCAACAAATAGCTTGACAAAGGGAGTACACTGTAAACAGTAACTGCGAGGAATTACTGCCTAGGTGGAGATGGGAGGAATGCAAACTGAAAATGGGAAACTATGTGCATTTCAGCATCAGCGCCTCTCAACTGAAGCAATTCCTTTGGCATTTCTGGATGAAATAATCTGAGATGTTATACTTTGCATTATCATCTTTCATATAAAAGAAGACCTGTAATACCACAGCAGCTCTTCTAGCTAAACAATCTTCTCAGGTAGATCTATTTGCTTTATTATTCATCAGTCAGTTCCATCCTGAGTTAGAAAGGCAGTTATGGTCCATCCAGTCTTCATCTGTACTGCTTATTTGCTGGTGTTTGTTAAGCTGTTAGCTAAGAGGGTTTCACTATGCAGGTGTTTGCTGTGTTCATTCCCCTCTGTAGATGGTCCATCCTTCAGTTCACTCTGCTGCATTAATTCCCCTCTGTTACCCTCTGTGGACGGTCCCATCCATCAGTAGCTGGTTCAGACTGTTGCACGCAGGGCCCTGAGGGTGATGGCCAAACACCATCCTCCAGACAAAACACAGGTCCTCAGGTTTCCAAGATCTCTGAGTTTCCCAGTAAATCTTGGTGAGATGAACTGAAAACCTGCTGGACGTGCCTGCAGCTCATTGCTTTCCTTTAAATTCATTAGATGGTTTAGAATCCAAACTGCAAACTGTAATCCACACTGGTCACTTACAAAGAAGACTTTTACGCTTTTTAAGGTGACAGAGTTCAGCCACAGAGATTTTCATTACTTTTCCAACACCTCTTGAATTTTCCACTCAGAGCCCCACCTCCTGGACCAAAAGTTTTTAGTCCTCATACTTCGAAGGAGAAATTCAAGCAGACCTTTAAGGTACAGAAAATAGCACTACAAAAATTCCATTTTTCTACCCTGGTGGATTCTGGATGTTGAGAGTTGATGATAAGAGGCTTCTCACAGATGTAGATGGTTACTGAAGAGCAGGCAGCAGAGAATCCAGTTCTGATGATGGGAAGATATGTTTGTTATAATTGGGAAACAGCAGATCTTCAAGTGCTACAGATTTACAGAGGAAACTTTAAGAGGTTGCCTGCTGGGAATTTGAGACAGCTATTGATTTAGAAAAACACAATGCAAATATGCCATTGGAAATTCAGGTAAAATATTTTTAAAAACCATTTATTTTGCAATCCTGTAACCCAAATATTGCATTGCCATGCACAAAGATAGAAGAGAAACCTGGTGGAACCTAGGAGATACAAAGAATGACTGACTAGAAAGTGATTCAGAATTCAGGTATCTGGTAAGGACTATTTTGTTGTCTCAACTTCACAAAGCAAATAGAAAGCAGAAATATTAACCACAATGAAGAATGCCCATGGCTCAGTAATCAAAGCCAAGTTGTAAGCAACTTCACTCTCCCATAGTTCAGTTACAAAAAAAGAGAAGAAAAAAAAAAGATATAATTAACAAGTTAATTGGATTTCAACTGATTAAGTTACTCCTGTATTATATCAGCCTTATAACAGCAGAATCCAGCACCATGCCTTTTTTTTTTACAGTTGGAGGGCTTTTTAAACCACAGTATCAACTACCTATCAAATGGATGACCAGAAATCACAACTGAACATTATTCTGGGCATCATTTTGCCAGTTGTGTTCACAGCATCCTCCTGACTCGAATACACTGAGGTCACTTATCCTTTGCAATAACAGGGAAATTATGCGGCATCTTTCCAGCTACATCAAGGCCTTGATAATTAAAGGTGTACTAGACCCCAGCACAGTTACAAATTGCAATAGCCCAATCACCTCAACATACAGCTGTGTTCTAGCTGCACCTTATGCTCAGTTCCTGATCAGTAGCATATGGAAGATCATCTTCAGGAGATGATTTACCAGTGGATGACCTCTGGGATCAGAGGCACTCTCAGGAGCCCCTGAAGGTGGCAGGGACAAGGCTATCAGAAAGCAGCCTAAGACAACACATTAACATGTTCAGTGTCATGAAGCCTGAAGGTGTGTTTGGGTGGACACTATGGAAATACCTGGCTCACATTAATCTCTAAGGTGAGGGCTGTGTGTCTCTTCCTTAAGCACTAGGAGAACAGCCAGTCTGGATCCTGCTCATACTCCTAATAGTTTGATATCCTTCTTGTATCGAGGCGCCCATGGTGTCTTCTGATTGCCACAGAGCTACTCACTGGGAGCACTTGGGTCTTACCTCTTCAACAGCTACCAGCTAACCAATCTCAGACCACCAGTACCATGACCATTCCCAAGGAAACTCTAAGAATCAGCAGAGATTTACCTCACCACCACTCTGCCCTGGTGCAGTGCCAACAGAGCAATTACATCACGGCAGGCCTGGATTTGCAATTCCTACGTCGAGCAGCAGGCCAGAGCAGCAGAAACAAAACCTGAGTCAGGGCAGAAGCAATCAACCCCATATTACTGCCTAAAAAGATACAAAGCATTCTCCTGATGGCCATCCAGTCCAGGTATGATGTGTGCACCAGTGCAGAATCTGACCCAGCAAACAGACACAGTGAATGAGGTTCCAATGCATCACCTCACAGTGATGCACAGGCCACTGTCAGAACACAAATTTTAAAACACATCTCATTCATTTTTTCCTTACCAGAGCTCCAATTAAACGTTGCAAACACATTAATCTGTTCTATACCCAGCCTATAAGGAATACTCAGCATCTTTTATGAATTTACATCCACAGCAATAAATAGAAGCAGGCTACACACGAGCATGGAGCCTGCCCTGAGCCCAAATGCACAATCAGATCTGTCCCAAGTCCTGTGATGACAGCGAGGGATGGCAATCCAGCAGCTGAAGAATCCCCTACACACCAGCCCGGCTGGCACAGCTAATGGCTGTGAGAAAAGGCGTGTGTTGCACGTACAAAGAGCTGCATCTGGCTGTGCCTGCAAGAGGGATGTCTTCACACACACAACACGCCAACCCTCACGCCCCGAGACACATACAGGTGCCTTACTGAGCAGCTGCTCGGCGGGAAACCGCGGGCAATGTCGTGTGTCGTGTGTCGCGAACAGGTAACCGTGGAGAGCAAGGCGGGGGTGTCGCGACCCTCCGCCCGCCCCAGATGCCATCTCACCGAGCGAGGCCCAGCCCGAGCTCTGCCGGCCTCACTCCGCACATCCCCTTCATCCCGGGAAACCCCGCCTCTGCAGCCAGCGCTCGCACCCAGAGCACCGCACTCGGCGCGGGGAAGGCTAGACAATAACCAACCTGGAGCACAATAGTGCGGGACCGGGGAGATGCTGGGGTGGCTCCGGCTGGGCGATGCAGGCTGCGCCCTGCCACGCCTCTCCTCCGTCAGCTCCAGCGCCGGCTCCATCACCCGCTCGCCTCCTCTCCATCACCCGCTCCCCTCCTCTCCCCTCCTCTCCATCGCCAGCTCGCCTCCTCTCCGGCACCCGCTCGCCTCCTCTCCATCGCCAGCTCGCCTCCTCTCCGTCACCTCCCCACCTCTCCTCCACCGACCTCTCTCCCCGGCGCGCCGCCACCCCGATCCTTCGCCCGCGCCACCGCCCTCTCCCCGCCCCGGCCCCAATCCTTGTTCTGCCGCCGCTCACCGTGCCGCGGCCAGCGGAGGATGCCCAGCGACGAGGGACGAGCTCGGCGCATCCATTTTCCCGCCGCCGCCCCGGCGGCTCCAGCGCCCGGCACCGGCCCCGCCGCTCTCCAGCGCGCCGATGCTGAGGGCGGGCGCCCGCCCCGCCGCCGCAGAGCCGCGCTCTGGCCGCCATGGCAACGCGGCGGGCACGGCGGAGGAGCCCCGGGCAGAGCCTGGCCGGCGCGGCGGCGACAGGGCCCGCGGAGGGGCCCCCAGACGCTCTGCGGTGCCGGAGCGGTCTTCAAAGGCCCCCGGGGGTCTGCGGCCCCTCCGAGAGCTTGCTGCGGTGAGGGGCAGCGGCTCGGAATAAGCGCGGGCGGCACAGAGCCCAGGGCACCTGCGAGCTCGCCCCTGGGAAGCGTGTGTAGGCCGGGCCGAGGGGGCTGAGCCCCCGCTCCTGAAACGCTCCTCGGGCCGGACAGGCGCGTTCCTCGAGGAGCGAGGACCAGCGAGGGTGACGGACCTGTGCCTGCCCTGAAGCCATGCCCTGCAATGGAGACAGCCCAGAACGTTCTGGGGAACAAGCTCCATCCCAGAACGGGTTAATCCGAACTGTTTGTATTATCTGAGTAAACTCAAGAGCAGTCCTGCACCAAGCAGCCTGCACAGCCCGTCAGGGGTCACCCTGTGAGCAAGATTCAGGTTCTGAAGAAGCCTCCTTATTCCCATCCTCCTGAGGACCAGCAGCAATATCCCTAGAAGAGGTGGGTCTCCTGGGGCAAAAAGTCAGCAAGACAGCTTGTGGGCCCCTTCCTCTGTAGGCTCCAGTTTTAATTGCGACTGACACCAGTAATAGGCCAATTAGTGCTTCCTGCCTTGCTCCAGGAATGAGGAGTTGCTGTCACCCTCTGACAAGGAAATGGCACCAGATGCCAGTCACCATCAGAGCCTGGTTTCGCTGCAGCCCCTTCTCACCAAGGGATATTTCCCCCAGGAGCACAGAGGGTAGCAGTGGTGCAAGAGCTGCAGCAAACAGCACCTGCACAAGCAGTTGCTCTCAGACACAGTTGCATGGGCCCCTGCTCACTGCTGCAGTAAGAGAACTTTGGTTATCAGCAGCCTCAAGGGATGTGCCTGCAGGCTCTCTGCCAGCAGCAAGGCTGCCAGGAGCCAGGGCTCCCAGTGTACAGCCCATGGTAGAGCCCAGGGCACTCCTTCCTCTGAGCCCTGAGCAGATCTGCACAGGACTCTGGGTATAAAACATCAGGAATCATCCCTCACTGCCGAGAAACATCCCGCTATTTCCCAAGGAGGAACATTTATGATGCAAATCCATCACTCCCTGCTGGTTTTTACTGCTAGCCCAATGGTTTGTTTTCAGCTGTGCTGGCATTTGCCACAGCACAGGTACTTTAATCATTGGTGGTTAGTTGCAAAGAAAATCCAGCATGTCTTTATTGAGATGTAAATACCAGTGTCCGTTTATCCCCTGAAGCTATGACTGAACCAGGAGATTGTTATTCAATGCCAGAGGACACCTATCCATCCAGACCCCTGGATTCTGCCCCCCCCCAAGTACCATGTTCAGTTTTAGGCTCCTCACTCCAAAAGAGCATGGAGGGGCTGGAGCCTGTCCAGAGAAGGGCACCAGAGCTGAAGTCTGGAGCCCAAGGCTGGGGAGGAGTGACTGAGGGACCTGGGGTGGGAGGTGAGGCTCAGGGGAGACCTCGCTCTCAACACCCCCTCAGTCTGGTTGGAGCCAGGTGAGGCTCTTCCCCTAAGAAACAAGCACCAGGACAAGAGGACATGAAAAAAGGAGGCCGTTTTCTTACATCTTCATATTTAAGACAGTAAGTGACCTCGACTTGTGTGTAGTTCTCTCCTTATTCTTACCCCCCCCTCACATGAAAAGTGTCATTAGCACCAGGGAGTGTCACATGTTGAGCTGACAATGAGGCACACAGGATTCTAAACTCAGCAGTGCCATTATCTAAGCTAGGGATAGGGCAGAATGATGAACTCAGTCCTCACACCCTAACTTAGAGATAACTGCTCCTTTTACGGATGAGATTTTGTGTAGATGTACCTAGAAATATTCTCCACATCAAGGGAAATCAAGTAAATAGTCTTTAAAGCTTGTCTGAGAACAGGTAATCCTCACAGACAGGTCCCCACACCCTGACACATAGACACTGGCCTGTAAAGGTCCTGCATTAAAACAACAGGGTTTGGACAATCCCCCTTAAACATTCAATTGAAACAGACTATTTCCTCCTAAGGAAATCTTTAGCCAGCTGCAAAACTCAGTGGGAGATTCCACAAGGAAACTGGAGCTTGCTTAGGATACACATTATTAATAAAGTATTAATATATTCATTCATAACCCAAAATGTACAAAAACCTCAAATACTTCTAAAGATGACCTCCAGGTTGTATCAAGCTTACACAAGTTGGGGGATTGAACTCGATCTCCAAGGACCCTTTCAACCCCTAATCCTCTGTGTCACTGTGATACATGTTGTAACAGAAGAGCTCATTTGGCTGAAGCCATCCAAGAGCCCAGGACAAACTGAGAACCCAAACCGTGGGTTGTTCCAACAGTCTAAAGGTCATGGGCAGACTGGAGACCAGGGAACTTGAATGCATCTTTGACATTCACCCTTGGCCTTACTCTTGTGTTCACACAAGTGTATTTGCTAAAGTACACATGAAAGCTGCAGCATAAAAGAAGCCCAGGAACAGTAATTTGACCATTAGTTTTTTTAATTGTGCTGTGCCCCTGGATGCTTTTCTACTGAAAGTATCTGTCAGATCCACAGACAGAATAGCAAACAGCTGTCACCTGTGGCTACCTGGAATTCCTCTGGCACTCCTCAGTGTCAACACTGTCTCAACTTCAATGCAGACAGAGCAGTGCCTACATCTACTGGTTCAGTGGAACATCTGTGTAGTTCAAGACAAAAGTCCTTAACTGTTACCCAACGTAAGTTTCTGGTGAGGACAGCAATAATACAACTTAGAGGTCGTCCAAAAAAGTTCAGTAAAGACAACAGGGTAGGATAAAACTTCAAATATATTTTAACTCAAGCAGACAACCCCTCAGCCCATAGTCCTGTGTATTAGAACAGGTCTGCCCTCTGACTAGAACAGCTCTGAGAAGCACCACAGGTTCTCCCATCTCAGTGTAGGCACTTTCACAGAGACTGCACCCTTGCTGTTTGGGGCACATCCCTCTGCAGCTGTGAGCTCTGGTGCCTCCCACCCTCACCCGAAGGCAGCAGTGAAGGCAGAAATGTCACTGCTCAGTCCCAAGCTCCACCTGCAGTGTCACACCAAACGCACAGGGCAGAAGTGCCAGCACTTCATGGTGTTACAGAGGACAGATTGAGGGGGGAGACACGACGAGTGGGAGTGTTGTTGGCTGACAGGGATGCAGGGAGGAAGAAGGGAGCAGCAATCTCTGTGGAGGAGGTCTCTCCTTGGTTGCGAAGCTGCAAGATCTGCCTCAGCAGGGCCTTTCCTTCTTCTCTGGTCTGCAAACAACATGAGAAACAAAACACCTATGGGTTCAGATCATTTCAGATTCCATCTGTAAGCAGTGTATGTTAAAGCAGTTTGCCATTTCGTATGTGAAAGCTATTAAATCCTCATTTCTATTTGCTTTTGCTACTTTGAAGCAAGGTATGTACATTTATAAGTCTTTCCTCCTTTTTCTAACTCCATTTGCATAGTATTTGGTTATTTCAGAAAGGGCTACAATCAACCACTGAAGCTGTTTGATTGTACACAGTTATGTATTCCATACTAGTCAGAGAAGTAACTGAAGGTCAGAGATGCCCTAAGGAAGCAGAGAGTGTTCAACTACTCACATCATTGAAGGCACAGCACTTCTGAGCACAGGCAGAGGCCTCATCCCAGAGCTTACACTTGAAGTAGTACTGGGCCAGGTAGCGGAAGGCAGTGCTGACCTCCAGGTGCTCCACTATCTCCTGCAGCAGGAGGGGGGAAAAAGGGTTGTCTGTGAGGGGTTTCTCAGGCAGCTCTACACTCCATTTATTTCTCTGTTCATTCCCAAGGTATCATCTTACCCCACAGGAATAGATATCCTGGACGTATTTGATATAGCACTGCGCTGCTTGTTCAGATTCGTTCAGCTGTTCGTGCAGCCTGAAAAAGGAGAACAACAGACACTGGAACAAGACTGCACCAAGACCTTCTTGGTCTAGGAGAAGGTGCCTATCTGACTGTGCTAAGGCCAGGTCTTTCCCACCAGAATTTACAAGACATGCACTGTGTGCTGCCCCTCCTGGAAAGAGATGATCCAGCTTCAGATGATCCAGCTTCATCCACATGACCAAGGGGGCCCCTGAGACACTAACATGTCACAACCATATACTGGGGAAAATTAAATTACAAAATCATCAATCTACAATTTGTAGATCACCTACCACCACAGACTGCTTCAAGTCTCAGTACAACAAATACCTTTGCCTAGCACTGCTTGTTCAAATCACCTTGGGATTCAGAGGTCCCTACAACCCACACTATGCTACAACTCCCTCTAGTTATCCTGAGGGAAACTTACAGCTAAAGCTGGACACCAGAATCTGCAGTCCAGTCAGACCTACAGATGCCAGTTATTACACAGCTCCAAAGCAAATGTTTATAAATATGTTAAGGGTGAGTGTAGAGAGGATGGAGCCAGACTTTTCTCAATGTCGTCCAATGACAGGACGAGGGGCAATGGGTGCAAGTTGGAGCACAAGAGGTTTAGGCTTAACACAAGGAAGAACTTTTTCTCAGTGAGGGTGCCAGAGCTNTTTTTTTTTTTTTACATTTATTATTCTGTCATTGAGTATCAAAGTGCCAGTTGCATTTAACAAACACTGACAGCTGAGTGGTAACATATACTCACTTTGCTAGCTTCACCAGGGCCATTTTCTCCACATCTCCCACAGCATAAGCTCTCCAATAGCACTGTCAGGGAAGAAAGGTCAGTCAAGCACTCCATAAAAATGACTCCAGCTCATGACACATGCAAGGAAGTTAGAAAAGTACATGGCTTTTCAGCAAAAGGGTACTTATCACCTGCTCTAGTTACACTGCAGCAGCACTCTCCCAGCTGGGACTGCCACAGGAACAGTTTCTGTGAGCTCCTAACAACATGCCACAGGCACTTCTGGTAGCACTAGCTACTCAGTTTTGCTGTGACTCATGTCCTGGGAGACATGCTAATCTTACTCTACATATCAGTTCTCACCTTTTTAGCTTCCACTAACTGATTGAGCTTCTCATAGCACTCTCCTAGAGCAACCAGCATCCGAGAATCATTTGGTCTGTAAAAGAGCAATTTCTAAATGTAGCTTAATGGACAGACAGCTGATCTCAGGATGGGGAGAAAACAAACAAGCAAGCAAACAAACAAACAAGCAAGCAAGCAAACAAGCAAGCAAGCAAGCAAACAAACAAACAAACAAACAATCAAGCAAACAAACAAACAAGCAAACAAGCAAACAACTACACCTGGCAGCATCTCTCATCCTCTCTTGCGTAGAACATCACTTACACTCCTGACTGGTGTTCCTCAGCATTTAACTGACAAAGCCTTTGTTAACAACTAATACATCTAAAAGGATGTGGCAGAGTAAGACTGCAGAAGTGACATAGCTTTGATATTCTTCTCTCTTCAACTTAGTTCTGTGTGCAAATTCCTTAGCTAGTAGCAACCATGTCAGAACACACCCAATAAACATGGCTGTGCTCTCAACTCTACCTGAGCTGGTGGGCCCGTCGGTAGTAATAGAGACAGTAAAATGGCATTTTGAGGATCTCATAGGTTTGCCCCAAGCCATACCATGCTCTGTAGTCCCTTTTGTTCACCTCTATTGCATGTCTGTCAAAGAAAAGATGAAAACAGGATCAAACACAAGACAAAATTCAGCAGAAGGCTAACAAAAAAACAGAAGATATTACTTCAATCCTTATGTATGAGTGATACCTATAAGCCTGGATAGCTGCAGATGTGTTCTTCATTTCCATATACTCATGTCCCATAAGTGTCCAGGCTCCAAGGTAACGAGGATTCAGTTTCAAGGCCCTCTGGAAATACAGGGCTGCTTTTTCATGCTGGGAACGCAAGCTGTAGTAATTCCCTGCAGCAAGTCACAATATTTAAATAAGTTAAAACAAAAACACAAACAAACCCCATACAAGTAGAAAAAAAGATGGAAGAGGTGTCATTTACTGACTCCTATTCACATGATAAAAAGTCCTGTTAAAGGCAGACCTGATTGAAGCCCCAAGAGACCCAATAGCCCTCTGTTGTCCAGTGCTCTGGTTAATCCTTTTCCAGTGGTACCAATCATTTAATATCCCATTCCCTTCACCTTAACACTTGTTGTGATCTAACACATAAATACCCTGGTCCTGGGAGAATTTTTCCTTTGGGGTTTTCAGACTGTTATCAGCTACGTGGATCTCCATAAGGATTTTTTTCATTTCCTTCTGCACTGCTAGTGTTACAGCAGCTCTTTCAGAAGATGAGGGAAAAGGGTACTCTTATTTTGTCTGCTCTTTAGGCTGCCTGAATCCACATTCACCAAGTGATTTTTATAGGCTTTTGCAAATGATCAGCTAGCAGGACTTTCTAACACTTGCTCCCACAGCCTGCAGACAGCACAAGAACATGGGGAGAGCTCCCCCTTACCAATTACACAGCAGGTCTCCACACGGTACTTGTCTATCTCACAGAGATTGTGAGCCAGGTAGCTCAACTCAGGCTTCATGCTCTAGGGAGACAAAGACATGAAAGCAATGAGGAAAGGAGCAGGCTAGTTTCAAAGGACACCTGGGCAGTAAGTGTTGCACACACTGCATGGTTCATGGAGCTGCAGAGCAGAAAGCAGCAGCTGAAAGCCTGTATTCTGATAGGCCAGGCAGCACCAGCTGCTTTGCTGTGTTTGACACAGCGCTGGTAAATACCATCATTATGGACAAGCAACAGAGAGAGTACTTACCCTTACATAGAGTAAGTTGGAGAAAGTGTCCATGTTTTCTATCCTGTAAGGATCTTGTTTTCTTAGCTCATTAAAGATGGATAAAGCTTTGTCAATATCTGAGTGAAGAACAGCAGATGAGAGAGCAAGAACCATAAACACCCAGTTTGCATTAAGAGGCTCATTCCTTCTAGTTTGTGTCACTGACCTCGGATATTGTGATAGGCAACTGCAATCTGAGAGATGATGTAAGTGCTTTTGGAAAATCCTGCATCAATGAGACTCTGATACTTCTGCAGAGCCTCCTCTATCAGCTGCAGCTCTGTGTAAATGTGTGCAAGAAAGAACTCTTTCATCCACGTATCTGGCAAGGACAGGAACTTCAACTAGCAGGAACCAAAGAAGAGGAGGGAAAGATTACAATCAGTAGTATTCTAAGAGCCACCCATGGCAAAGAATCCATTCGCTTCCCTCCCATGATTTATCAGGTCTTGAGGCAGAAGGCTTTCCTGCAACTGCTTTCTTAAACCATTACACCAGCTACAAAAAAGCAGTATTAGGACCATGAATTAATGTCAGGTTCTTCCAGAGAAAAGGTGAAATAATGTCTGTACATTGAGAATATTGGAACTGGAAAGGAGCACTGAGACATCAAGTCTCCAAAGCAGTACCATATGGAGCATGCCATTCTGTTTAGCCTCTCCCAATCCATTCTCAGGGCTGCTGAATTGAAATTGCATTTTGTTTGGGTCACCAGTGAAGAAACTGTCTCCAAATCTGTCAGAACCTGGCTCCTGCTTTAGCCACTGGCCTTATTTCTCTCTAAATGCAGAGGTCCTTTGAAAGACTGTACTTTGTGTTTGAACATCATTATTCTATCACTCTTCTTGATGCCAAGTGAATAGTGTCCAACTCAGCAAAAATGCATTTCCCATTTCCACAATCAGTGGGTCTCTCCTGTGACACCTCTACTTCTTTAAATGTTCTACTAGCCAGAACTGACTGAATCATTCCAGCAGTGGGCTCAAAATCCCACGCACAAATTAAAACAATCTATTTTGGTTGATATCTAAATGCAGATTTTTGAGAGAGGTCATATGGTGTAGCTCTGTATTTGAAAGAGGGAACACCTACATGATCATTTTAGCAGTTTTAGAAGTAGTAATTCTACACATCCTTCAGGCCACCTGAAGTGCTCAGTGATTTTTGAACTATAATGTGACTAAGAGAGGAAGGGGGGGAGAATGATCATCTTTGGAAGATCACTTTGATGTGACAAGGCAGGAATCCTGTTGACTACTGCAGAATATATGAACCAGATATTTCTTAAACCACTTTGTGGGTGAATGGTAAGAAATGTGACCTGACTGTATAAAGATTCTCAAAGCTATAGCATGGCAAGCAAGTGAAGAAAGAGAGGCTTTAACAGCATCATTCACACACTTGGATTGCTTTCCTGAGTCTCACAGAGGAATGTGGGGGTGACATGAATCTTGTGGCAACTGAATCACTGGTGACTGAATCTGGTTAAACTCTACAATTTGTTAGCACATCTGGTTATCTCCCAAGTTCTACCATCTCTTTATCTGTGATCAAGTTGCAAAGCTCCAGCCAGGCTCCCCAGTGCAAAGGTAAGACATGAGCAGCTTCAACAAACACATCTATTGCTTCTTTCACCAGGTCCAGCTTCCGCAGCACAACGCCGTACCTGGAGAGGGAAGAGTTATTCACAAATCAGTAACCCTGCATACCCACAAAAACACACACCAGCACATCAGAAATACAGGCAAACACTTGCAGGTAAAGGCCAAATCCATCCAGTTCCCTTGCTTTGTGTTTCTTGCTGAGCTCAACTCTCAGTTCTCGCAGAGCTTCGTTTTTCACCTGTCCTTTTTCCAGGGGCCCTGTGTGAAGACAGAGTCAGACAGGCAGCTCTCAAACAAGGGTTTATATCTAGGATATATTCAGAATCATCACTGACATAGCCTGAAGGCTTCCCAGCTTGTGATTAGTTTCCTCTTTTAACAATAAAACCACTTAGTCTGATCACCTGCTTTAGAACTAATTAAATCTGTCATCTGTGATGCCAACACCAGTGATCCTGCTGAAGCAGCACATTGGTATCAATGAGCTAATTGTGTCTTTTACGAGAAAGGTTACCTCGCTTTTAGCGAGGGTTCCCCGTCTCGACGGGAAGGATTCCTCGCCCCTGCGAGAAGCTACGAGTCTGCCCCGCTTCTAGCGGGAAGGGTTCCCCGCTTCTAGCGGGAAGGATTCCTCGCCTGCGCGAGAAGCTATACATCTGTATTAAGCCCATGAATCAAGAGAGAATGAAACATCCCATTTCAGCACGCTAGCTAAAAATGAGAGGAAAGCCATCAAATCAAGACACTTTACTTGAAGAGGCATCACAGGAAGATTCATTATATTGCCTTGGGTTCCTTGACACCCCAGACTTACCCAAACTATCCACTGTCTCATCATCTTTCTTCTTTTCCCCCGACTGTGAAGAAGGGAGGAGAACCAGGGTTACATTGCAGTATCATGTTCTTCATGCTTGCTGTGATGTCAGCACACAAATTCCCTTTCACAAACATCACAGCTCT
Source organism: Ceyx cyanopectus (assembly GCA_013401355.1). Taxonomy (NCBI): domain Eukaryota; kingdom Metazoa; phylum Chordata; class Aves; order Coraciiformes; family Alcedinidae; genus Ceyx; species Ceyx cyanopectus. The sequence goes on along the minus strand of VYZU01068223.1, from coordinate 23,037 downwards.
CAAAAGAGCAACCCTACCTCCCCTGGCTAAAGGTGTAATTTGGACTTCTCAGGCAAAAGGTAAGAAGAGGTGGGAAGCAGAGGAATTCAGTGCTAATCTCACCAGGTATCTGGAGTACATATACAAGAAGTAAGCAGTCTGATTTCCCTCTCTCTTACCAGGTATCTGGAGTACATACACAAGAAGTGAGCTCTCTGATTTCTCTCTCTCTTACCAGGTATCTGGAGTACATATACAAGAAGTAAGCTTTCTGGCTCTTGCAGCCCCGGAGAAAATAGGCAGCCCTGTCATATTCCTTAAGGTCAAAGTAAGACTTGGCTAACGTGTAGGCATCCAGATCACGAGCATCCTCCTGCAGGGACACAGAAGAGTTTTAAGACCTCAGAAGCTGTGACATGCTTTGGGAAAATCATCTAGTCACAAATCATTGGTGAAATTGCTCCGAAAGCTAAAATGCAGTTGATTCATTCTCAAAGACAGCCTGAGTTCAATCAAAGTCTCCATTCCTTCACACAATTACATGATTCTTGTTCTCAAATAGTTTGCACAGAGTAGTTAAAAAGATTCAAAACAAATAGTGAGACTTTGGAAAACAAGTTGTGGCAAGCTGCCAGAAGACACTAATTAGCTGTTCAACGAGCATGAATGACCACTGATGAGAAACATGGGAATCCCCTACCAACCAATATCAACCCCCAGCTCAAACACAAACAATTCCTTGGTAGCTGTGCCTTGAAAGGTGATATGTGACACTTTACCTGCTGGGACTTCACCATAGTAAGAGATACACCCAAATGTCTTACTGCCTGCCTATGGAGATGGGGATGAAGACACCACTGGTTTCTCCTCTGTCCAGAGGAGCACAAGTTTAATGGCACAACATGATTTGTGCTACAATAAATGTCACCTTACTAGAGAAAAATACAAATAAAAATAAATATCACGATTTAGACTTTGCTTACAGAGTATCTAATCTAGGACAAAGCAATAAGTAAAACAGAACTGTTTGTTCTCGGGAAGCATATTCAGCTCTGCTCTCCCCGGTAAACATGCAGTGAAAGAACCAAACAGCATCGCAGGGCACCCAGCGCCGAGCAGCCTCCCGCGCCTGCTTCTAGCGGAGCTGCTACCTCTCTCCATAGCCGCAGGCGGGATTTCAGAGCGGCCCTGCCGACAAGAAGCACCTCAAAGCAGCTTCTCCTGCAGCTCACAACAGCTGCGACAGCCTCGAGCACACACCGGGCTCGGGCCGCCCCACCCGCGGGGCTCCGCTCGCCGCACGGCCACGGACCCCGAGCAGGCCGCGACGCCGAAGGTGCTTCCCCGAACCGCCCTGGGGCTGGGCCGGGCCCCCCCCCGAACCGCCCTGGGCCGAGCCTTCCCCTCACCCCGTACCTCCGTGAGCGGCGGCGGCGGCGGCAGCTCGCTCAGCGGCAGCGGGTCCAAGGCAAAGGCCAGCTCGGAAGCCCTGCGAGGAGAGAAAGGCCCGTTAGCGCGGGACCCGCGGGGCCGGGGCCGGGGCCGCCGCAGCGCTCACCACTTCCCGCTGTGCTGCAGGCCCCGCTCACGGCTCCGCTCCGCCACGCTCAGCAGCTGCTTCTTGATCTCCCGCAGGTCCGAGAAGTCGCCACAGCCCAGCCCTGCCGCCATCCCGCCGGCCGGCCGGCCAATCACAGCCGCGCACACTCGGCGCCCTCCCTCTCCCTAGATGCGGCCTTCTCGTTGGCTGGGCTCGAGAGGCTCTCCCCCAATCACGGAAGGCGCGCTGAGGTCGCGGCGTCTGATTGGTCACTGCCGCGACCGGGGCGCCTTCGCCGCCAGCGCGCGGCCCCTCACGCGCCTCCCCGCGAGCAGGGGCGGGAATTGCCCGGCAGGAGATGCTCGGCGCGCGGCTGGGACTGGGGCGGGAGTTGCCGGGCTCAAGGCTGGGACAGGGGCGGGAGTTGCCGGGCTCAAGGCTAGGGCGAGGGCGGGAGATGCTGGGCTCAAGGCTGGGGCAGGGACGGGAGATGCTCGGTTCAAGGCTGGGGCGGGGGCTGTCAGCGCCCCTTTGCTCTCTGGAGCCCTCCTCCCGTTCCNGGCAGCGGGTCCAAGGCAAAGGCCAGCTCGGAAGCCCTGCGAGGAGAGAAAGGCCCGTTAGCGCGGGACCCGCGGGGCCGGGGCCGGGGCCGCCGCAGCGCTCACCACTTCCCGCTGTGCTGCAGGCCCCGCTCACGGCTCCGCTCCGCCACGCTCAGCAGCTGCTTCTTGATCTCCCGCAGGTCCGAGAAGTCGCCACAGCCCAGCCCTGCCGCCATCCCGCCGGCCGGCCGGCCAATCACAGCCGCGCACACTCGGCGCCCTCCCTCTCCCTAGATGCGGCCTTCTCGTTGGCTGGGCTCGAGAGGCTCTCCCCCAATCACGGAAGGCGCGCTGAGGTCGCGGCGTCTGATTGGTCACTGCCGCGACCGGGGCGCCTTCGCCGCCAGCGCGCGGCCCCTCACGCGCCTCCCCGCGAGCAGGGGCGGGAATTGCCCGGCAGGAGATGCTCGGCGCGCGGCTGGGACTGGGGCGGGAGTTGCCGGGCTCAAGGCTGGGACAGGGGCGGGAGTTGCCGGGCTCAAGGCTAGGGCGAGGGCGGGAGATGCTGGGCTCAAGGCTGGGGCAGGGACGGGAGATGCTCGGTTCAAGGCTGGGGCGGGGGCTGTCAGCGCCCCTTTGCTCTCTGGAGCCCTCCTCCCGTTCCCAGAAGCTGTCGCTGCCCGAGCGCTGCTCCCTGGCCGCGGTGGCCGCTCCCGCGGCAGCTGCCCGCACACAGGTGCGGGGACCCTGCGCTCTGCGGCTGCACGGGAAGGGAAAGGAGAACTGGGGATCCGGATAAAAGCCGGCCAGGGAAGTCTGAGCGAGTGCTGGTGCCATAAAGACGCTTTTTGGGAGCCTGCTTGCTTTGGAGCCGCTGGGGGTCGCTTCTCTCGGGGGATCCCGTTCACATCCCAAGGCTTTCGGCTGCTCCCTGCGGGTTCCAGGCTGCGACTGGTGCCGGGGCCACGTAACGCGGAGCAGCTGCTGAGCCCGTAGGAGCAGAGCGTCTCGTTAGCTGGGAAATCGCCTTTCTTGGGCTTTCAAACACACAAAGCAAATTAGCCCACTGTTTAAGGTCCGATTTTAGTAGTAGATGGGTTTTTTAGTCTCTTAATTTTAGCCAAATATTTTGCCAGTTAAGTTGTAACTTTGACAGAAAAAACTTTAATTACTCTGCCAACCCATACGCTCGAGATTTAATTAAACATGACTTTATTGTTAATGTTATTACAAAATAGGTCTAGTCAACACACAAACCTCATTGCTCATTTCCTCTCTCCTTGCCCCAAAACACAGGTGAAAAGAGACTCAGAGGGTTTTTTCTGCAGATTAATTTTAATTTTAGTTGTCCTCACAGTCTCTGTTATGTTCTCTGTATCTGGGGATCAGCTGTTTAGAGCAGCCTGCTCCTAACTGTTGTATTTTATATTTGTTTTACAATTACTTTGTTTTAAGATCGTTCTGTTTTTACAATAATCCGATAACTGATTTTTTTAATTATTATTTGTTGAATTGTTGTGTGTGTGAGGTCTGTGAGGTAATTTTTTCACATTCTTTTTATCTTCAGTTTGGAGCCCAGTGGGTATTTTGTGCTTTTTTTCCTGGCTGGAAACTGCGACGATATGCTCGAGGTGCTCTAAGACGTTTCAATAACAAGCATGGAACCTTCTGCAAGAGTGCACAAAATGCTTCTTTTTTGTCTGTTTGCTGAAACCCAGGCAAATACCCTTTATGTCAGGGTGCCCCTGGGTGCCACCTGGGCAGCTGTTGGCCAGCTGTTGATGGGATTGCTCCTCTAGCAGAGCAGCAGTTCTGCCAACCGCGACGTGCGGAGCTGCTCGGGGAGAAAAAGGCGTTTTTCGGCCCGCACGCCGCCGGGCTAGGTGGGTAATTCTCCAGCTGGATCGGGCATTGGCAGTTCCGAGCATCAGCAGGAGGAGGCGCCTCAGGCTCTGTCTGGAGGCCGCGGGGAGGGGACGCGAAGGTGCCGAATGACGGCTGAGCGCAATAATTAACTGCCCGGGACTCGCTCATAACGAGAACTCGTAATTCTTCCTGTCGTTCCACTGGGTAACAGACGCGTCTTCAAGCGACACGCGGGGTGGCCTTTAGAGCAGCTCTAATTCAGTCCTCTGAGGGGAAAACGCGGGTGTCTCGGCGAGTTCCAAGTGAACTTAGCAGTGCAGCTGGGAGAGATGGGGTTCCTGGGTGTCCCTCACAGAAACACGGCAACAAAGCAGTGCAGGGCAGTGTGTCTGGGGGAGTTATGGCCATTGTACAAACGGCCTGGGTCGATTGTTACTTTAAAAGGATTTTTTTTCAGCTTTTGCAGTTTAAGTCTTCAATTGTACGATTGATGCTCAGTGAAATCCAGTGCACGTGGCCTTTAGCAAGTGTCCTGCCAGATCAGGGAACTTTATCTGCTGACAAAGCTAGGAATCCAGAGAAAATCCAGACCTCTGTGCTGCCTGGATGCAGCTTTATTATAATGATATGAAACTGTGCTTTTTAACTTCTTTAAGAATCAGTATGATTACAGGTTCTTGTGTAATTTTACAACCGAGAAGTCTGGTGTAATAAGAATTTATTTTCTTCTGTTGGGTGTATTCTCTGACGTGTGAGTTAATGCGACTGCTGCTTTCGCTTGTTGTACAATCTGACAGGACATATTAAGGTTAGAGCTTGGAAACCATGTGACCCTAAGATGTGAAGGAAACCATTTATACTTGATTTACATCGAGACTGAAGAATAAATTCTCACAAGCTGGGGATAGATTCAAAATGCAGGAGATTGCCTGTCAGAAGTGAAAAAGGTTAACCAGGAATGTGTATCAGCTCTATGACACACTCATTGAGTTTCTGAACATGGAAATACTTCTATTTTTTTAAGGGGAGTCTGGTCAGATTCCACAGTGACAAGCTTTTCCCTCCAATACCCATTCTCTTTCTTCCTTAGAACAGTGTTGTTACGCCCAGAAAGACTGCAGCCTTTGTGCAGAATGGAAGCGATGGGTTTTGATGCGATGGTGAGAAAGCTGCAGGACAATCCCCAGCACCGAGCAGGGCAGTCGCAGGGCTCTGCTGTGCGGTGCTTCACCAGCAGGGTGGCACAGGACAGGATTTCCTGGCTGTGTGATGCTGCTCTATCTGCCCTTTGGTGGTAGACTGAGCATCTTGGCTTCATGTTGAAAAATGAGCTGTGGAGGAGTGTCCTGCTCTGCTCCTCTGCTCTGCCAGGGCAAGAGTAGTGGGGTGGGGGTTTTCTTAAACTGCCATGGGGCAAAAATCTTGACTACAATGTCTGAACACCTCTGGATTCCTTTGCCACGTTACTTAGACTGCACTTTCCTGATCCTGCTCAGGCACCCTGTGTTATCCTGATGCCTCTTGTGCTGGAGGCAGCAATAATGTGATCTAGAAGCTACACTGAGAGAGTTAGAAAGAATGTATTCTTCATTTGCAGTGTGAGCAAAGTTGAGATGGGGAGCATTTTGAATCTGAATAATGTGTTCAGGTGCAATTTGCAAAACTCCTTTAACTTGCATCAGTGTCCTGGTTTGAGGGCAAGTAGTAATAATAACTCATGGGCATCTGAAATCCTTTCTCCTCTGATTCACAGCAGGTAGTTGTTCTATCTGTGCTCTTTATTGTCTGCTTTCCTGCTTCAGAACTGAGTTCCAGGAAACCAGTCTATGATTCAAGTAATACAGCATTATGACATCAGAGTAGGCTTTTGTGTGTTGTTAGTAATGTCTTTTTCCCCTCTCTCTTGCTAAGATCTGAATTGCTTTCTTGGGATGCTGATTGAGATAAGCGACACAAAATGCCTCTGGACCCTGGAGTCACACAGCAAAGTGTTTACCCTGCCTGAATCACTGCTTTGGAGCTGAGAAACCCACTGACTCCTGCCATCATTTTCTGTGTTGGAGAGACTTTAACTGCAGCATCTGATGAGCTGGATCCAGGTACCTATCCCAGGTGCTCAGAGGCAGCCAGTGTGCAGCACCCTGCTGAGCCTGCGGGTTTGCAGTGAGACCCTAGAGCCCGATGACTCTGGTGCTCCAGAGCCTCCACACTGCTGCTGGGCTGAGCTTCCTGACAGTGGAGAACAGGAAAAACAGCCTCTTGCTTCCCTTTCCAGAGAGCAGGGCAATTGTTCTTACCAGTCCTCGAAAGCTCTGTTTTGGCTGAACTGTAAGAACCAGAGTGTTTTGGTTGGACTGTGTTTGATCTGCTGTTGCTTCCTGGAAGGCTCCGAGGAGAAGAGAGACAGGGGGACAGTTTGTTGAGGGGTGGCCTTTGTCTCGCAGGTGAGCAGCAGGGATCTGGGAGCAGCCCAGCCAGAACTGGGATCCTGCAGCCTGTGCTTGTCCTGGCACTGCTACCTGAGCCCACTGTGCCACGTGCTGGCAGGGTCAGTCCTGTGCCTCCCAACCTTCTGATGCTGGTGGCTGTGCACCCAGCTGGCACAGAAACAACTGATTGGGATGAACATCCATCTCTGCTTTTTCGTGGGGCTACTGGAGTCAATGTAGGACAGAGAAAAGTGCCTGTGGGGAGACAGACCTGCCCCTTCCATTATGATGAAAGGAGATGCTGTTGATTTGCACTGATGTTCGTGCAAAGAGTGGCCAGATCTGCTGGGAGTTACCTTGCACACAAGAGCTTTGTTAGTGAGCTAGTCAGTGCAGTTTTCTAATGTCAGGAAATGCTTAAAAGTTCTCTCTGCAAATAGATACTTTTATTTATTTATATTTTATTTATATTTGGTCTGACATTTTTTCCTCCTTTTTCACTATACTTATTCTGCATTGGAGAAAAGAGGATGGTGTTTTATGGTGATCAGCAATCCATTACTATGTTTTAAGGCAGCAGGATTTCATACAAATTAGAGCAGTAATTTTGAACTTACAAAATCAATAAATGACTGGTACCCACAACTCCTGATGGTAAGAGGGACCTGTGGTTGCTCAGCACATCACAAAATCAGAATGCTTAGTAACATTACCATTTTGCATCTGTGTTGCTGAGAGGACACATTTAATAGGAAAGAGGTCACCATCACATTGATCTCTTTAAATAAAACACAGTATTTTTCTTTTTTTTTTTTAAGTGTTGATTAATGCTTTCTGCATACTTCATTAAGAAAAAAACCAGGTCCAGTTCTTTAAATAACTGACATAAACTTGATTTCTCTCCAGCAAAACAGTGTTGTGACTGTTCTCTGCATAACTGTTTCCGTGGGGCTGATGAAAACGCAGAGCGAATCAGAGCTCTGTGTGTTAGAGAGCAGCAGCAGAGCTGGAGAGGTGTTCAAAGGGTGTGAAGTTCCCAAGATGCTGAAGATGCTCATGCTCTGGCTATCCCTGACCTTGAAAAAGCAGCTTGTCTTGGTGCTAGAGCTGCCTGTGAGAGCTGGTGGGATCGCCACTGCTCAACAGCAGAAGTCTTCACTGGAGTGCCTGAGCAAGATGATCAAATGGAAAGGTTCTTCTGCCTTTGGTTTGGGTTGCTTGTTTTCATGTGTTTGTTTGGAGGGTTTTTTTGTTTGTTTTGTTTTTTAATAGCCAGAGCAAATAAAAGCTCATCAGGAGCTATGGAGTCAGGGTAAAGGGGAACTTTTGGGTTGCATGTTGTCCTTTACCTCTACAGAAAACCATCAGAAACCTTTACAGAACATGGTACCTTAGAAAGCTCTTTGGACTACGAGGATAACCTTGATTTGTGAAATACTGCTGGTTCTGTACAAATCAGATTATAGTTAGGCTTGACATGAAAAGCAGGAGTTATGCAGGACATGTCATAGGTTGTATTGTAGCAGTCTCTGGCTATTTTCTAGTGGATAAGTCTGTAGTTGGAAGCAGCAAAGCTGTGTGATCCTCCCTGTGGCTCAGATACTGGACTGGAAACACAGGACATGAGTTTGGGTACTGATTCTGTGCATCGTCCTGTTTGGATCTGGGTAATTTTCATTTATATTATTTAATTTATATTGTTGTAGATATGCAAAATTCCCAGAAGAATGGTGGAGGCTAGAAGGGACCTCTGAGGGTCATCTGGCCCAACCTTCCTGCTCTAGGTCCCCCTAAAGCCACTTTCCCTGGACCATGTTCTGATGGCTTTTGAGTATCCCTGAGGAGGAAGAGCACTTCCCTGGGCAGCCTGTGCCAGAGCTAGGTCATCCTCACAGGGAAGGATTTCCTGGTGTTCAGAAGGAACCTCCTGTGCTTTCCTTGGCTCCCCCCCATGCCTCCTGTGCTGTTTGTGCTGAGAAGAGTCGGGTTCCACCTTTTTTGCACACTCCGTCTGGGTATGTGTTCGTGTTGATAAGATCCCTGTTCGAGCCTTCTCCGGGCTGAACAGTCCCAGCCTTTCCTCACAGCAGAGATGCTCCAGCCCCATCATCATCTCTGTGGTCCTTTTTTGGACTTTCTCCAGCATGCCCATGTCTCTCCTGGGCTGGAGAGCCCAGAACTGGGCACAGCACTCCAGCTGTGGCTTCACCAGTGCTGGGTGGAGGGGAAGGATCCCCTCTCTGGACGTCCTGACAACGCTCCTCCTGGAGCAGCCCAGGGTACCACTTGCCTTCTGTCCACAAGAACCTGCTGTTGACTCATGCTCAGCTTGGTGCCCACCAGATCCCCCAGATCCTTCTCTGCAGAGCAGCTTTCCAGCTGGGTGGCCCCAGCATATATTGGTGCCTGTAGTAAGAAAGTCATTTTCCTTCTGCTTCATAGGCCTGGTACTGGAATGAAATTACAACTTTTGGCAAGTTAGGTTCTGCTGGTGGTGGTGATAAAATGAATTTTAATTAACATTTCAGTATAGCTGTGATGACTCCTCAGACTTCACCACTTCTTTTGGAACATAAAGGTTTGTAAGGTTGCTTAAGTGAAGAATTTCTGAGGACATGTGAACATCCAGGTAAACAACAATGCTAGATTACAGAGCTTTTAGTACTTCTGCTAATTAGATGAAAATTCCTAGCTTGTGAACTGAGCTGTAGGGATTCAGATGAAGGATACAGCAGGACACATACAGATTTCTGCCAGTTGATGAATTGCTGCAGAAGTGGTTTCTGCTGTCAGTGGATCTGATACAAATGCAAAATTTATTTCCTTGATATAACAGTGTATCAGATTGGACATCCTGAGGAAAATGGAATTAAATGTTGCTGAAGCACATTCTGCAGGTATCTGACTGTATTTTATTTGATGAGAGCAATGCTGGTACATCTAAATTGTCTGGTGAGAGCTGTGTTATGATGGGTTAGAAAGTAAAAGGAATTCAGCAGCCACTCCTATGCCATAGCTTCTAGTTCACTTAATTCTCCACAGGTTAACAGCATCGAGGACCTTCCGTTTAACTGGTGGTTTAGCCGCAGCACCGAGATGCTGAGTGTTAGCTCGAGCCACTGAAGCACTTCATGTACAAATTTCTGTACTCTGTGATTGCAACCTGCTTCTGAGAGGGTTTGGGGAATTTTGTCTAGATGCCAAGTTGTTAAAGTATTTCAAACATTATACAAAATATGTCATTTCTCCCTTTTAAGAGTAAGCAATAACCTCCCCCACCCCACTAGGTTAATATAACGGAGATGCAACATCAGGGAATTGTAGGGACATTTTAATGAAAGTAATTACTTTGTTTTTCTTACCCTTGTGAAAAGTTACAGTGACTCCCAATCATTGTGGAGTGCATATTAAAATATTGTAATATGGAGTGCATATTGTAAATATTCCTGGTAACAGTCTTGGTTCAGGAAGGAAAATATCACCTCATAGGTTGACTGCCAGTGGTATGGGATTCACTGCCTGTCCTCATCCTGTTTAATTAGCAGCTGACATGACCCAGAAGAACTTGTATGGTAAGTGAAGCCTTCTCTTCCCAGCTTACACTGTGACATTTCGTCAGATTAATGATTAAGTTAATAGTGATATAAACTGTTGCTGCATCTCCTCTGAAAGGTATCCCTCCATCTGCTGCAGGATACCTTCCCTCAGCTGTTCTAACTACAACAAGGTAGCTGAAATCACCTTGGTGTCTGTGGACTAGAAATATGTAGCCATTTCAAGGATTTTTGTGTTTTAAAGCTGCTCTAACTTGTCTGAAGTCATCTTTCTATAGGGCTGTTAATGCTGTCAGGGTAGATAGGTGAGAAAATACTGTAGTCAGAGGCAAAGAGGGAAGCTTTTCGTGCTCCCTGAACCAATGCTTTCTGCCCAATTGAAAACTGAAGCTAGATCAAGTGCTTGTATTCCTGCTTAGGAAACTGAATTTTTTCTAGTGGTTTCACTTCAACGAATGCTGGTGTCCTGTCCTCCTGCACCCTCCTGGCCACTCTAAATAAGCAAGCTAACAGAGGTTGTTGGTACTTAGCTTGTATAATTAATCCAGTCCTACAGACATATCAATTAACTGCTAGCAAAGAAGGACCCAAAGAAAACTGCTGCTGAAAGTCTGGAGTTTCTGTGAGTGACAGGCACAGTGAGCAGGGATGATTGGACTGAATCCTTTCAGTTCATACACTGAGAAGTCAGCACTGGTAGCATGTCACAAGAGTGTAAGCACAAGATTTATTCAAGGAACATTTAATTAAACTGGAAGGTAATTGAAGATACAATGTGTAGCTCTTCCATTATGGAAAGCACTACATTGCCCAGATGATTTGTCCTGGGCAGTAGTGATGGCTTCATGTTGTCCACGACAGTGCTGCAGAACAGCTGGAAGCTACACAGACTACACTGATATCGCCTTCAGAATGTCTGTCATGCTGAGGTGGTCTTTGGACTGCACATATAATAAGCAATAAATTCTGGTTGCCCATGTGAAACGTGGGGTACTGTTATTTAATAAGCACATCTGACAAATACTACAAAGGTTAGTATTGGAGCCAGAGGTACTCAAGGCAATCAATCCCTGTCAGCATGTGTCTTGTGAATCAATAGCCAGCTCTGTAGAGACACGACCATTCTGAAAATACTCTGTTGTGCCGCAGTACATTGTCTGTCAAACACTGCTGTGGTGCCCTAGAAAGACTTGTCATTCTTTTTTTCATCCCTGGACTTTGGGTTCTTTTGATGGAAAGAACTCGACTGAACATGCAACTTGAACTTGTCAGCTGGAGAAGTCCAGTGCTGCATGTTTATTGTGTTGGGCAGTTACGCACTTCGGGGTCTATAGAATTTGCATAAGGGGAAGCTGATCTTTGAAATCCATTTTACAGGGGAATAATTTTGAAACAGTAGTAACCATGGGCTAACTGAGAAATATCTTTAGGTTTCCACAGAAAGAAGTTGCTGTACAGTGAGGGAATGTCAGTTTTCTTACTAGAGTAGGCTGTAATTTTCTTCCAGCTGAAATCTGACAGTCACACTGCCCGGTGAGCACAGCTCATCTTTTACTTTAGGAACATCCTGCTCATTTCAAGAGGGGCTGCTCTGTGCATTGACTTCAAAAAGTCCAATAGACAGCAGCTCTTTACATGGCAGCTCATGTATTCCCTCCAGACCTTGAGTGACCCTGCACCGTTTGTGTTTTCCTGCATGCAGGCTTTGCTGGCCATGAAGTCACTCTGCCATTTGCTGTGTTAACCCCACACATGAAACGAAGGCTGGTCAAAGATGACAGTTTGTGAAGGAGTGTATGTTTAGAGATAATCTTTTAGAAATAAAGTCATTAAGGATTTTACAGAGGTGGGAAATGGGACAGATTTGGGTAAAGTTTGGATAGACTGCAGCATCAAGAAGTGCTGAGTGCAGTATATTAAACCAACTGAAACAGGATAGTAATAGTTGTAATGCAAGGTTAGAACTTCTGCAACGTTCAGTTACCTGTGCTGCAGTGTGAACACTTGTGCAGAACCAGTTACCAGTCTCAAGGAGGCTTTTGGCTGGAGATAGTGGAAAATAGAGGCAAACTTTGTGTCCTGTTTGAAGCATGAAGGAATGGAGGCTTAGTATGAGAAAAGAGAAGGGAAGAGCTGAACTTGGAGATACATCCACTGATGTCAATGATCTCCCTCCTTTTTATGCTTAAGTGAAATGTGATAAATTACAGAATAAGGCCCCACAATAACCTGGGAATGGGGGGAGGGTGTAGAAGAAGAAGTGAAAAAGGACATACATTAAAAGAATATTGGTCTTGAATCAACCTTTAACAACAAAAAATTAACTTAAGCATTAAGGTTTAATGTGTTTTTGGAAGGAGGTTGTTTTAAAATGGGGAGGACACTAAGACTTCATTAATTCAGAGGTTTTTATTTTGGGGTTTTTTGTTTGTTTGATTGGTTGGTTTGTTAGGTTGCTTGTTTTGATTTGTTTTGCGTTTGTTTGCTTTTGTTTGTTTTTGTGGTTGCTGTTCCATTTTTTTTTAATACTGAGAGATGCAAGATTTATAGAAAAAACACCATGTTCAGATCACTTCTGTTCACTTATATTTATTCTTAATTCATTACCAGGACTGTCTCCTGTCAAGGATCCATTTGCTTTGTGACACGTGAGTTTCTCAAGGTACACAGAACTTTGATCGAGACAGAAGGAAAGTTTCCATCAGGGGGACAGATTATTACTTGGTTCTAGAGCGTGGAGTGTTCTGGTCAGTTCTCTAGACTAAATGTCAGGCTGTGGGTGGGCTGGCCCTGGGCATCTCTGGCATCAGAGCTGCAGTGCCCAGGTCTGGGCTGGGTTTGGCAGTCAAAGCTGCAGTGCCCAGGTCTGAGCTGGGTCTGACAGTCAGAGCTGCAGTGCGCAGGTCTGGGCTGGGTCTGGCAGTCAGAGCTGCAGTGCCCAGGTCTGGGCTGGGTTTGGCAGTCAAAGCTGCAGTGCCCAGGTCTGAGCTGGGTCTGACAGTCAGAGCTGCAGTGCGCAGGTCTGGGCTGGGTCTGGCAGTCAGAGCTGCAGTGCCCAGATCACCCAGACAGCCCGTGCAGCCATCCTGCTGTGCAGTGTCATGGACAGAGGGAGCCAGGCCACCAGAACTGTGCTCCTGTCTTTACCCTCCCAGAACTGGGCTGTAGCAGCCACGCTGTGGAAACTGGTACACCCTCTGCAGGGAGAGGGGCACCTGTCAGAGCTCCCTTCTTCCTGAAGGAATCTCTGCTTCAAGATGAGCAAGACCTCAGTGGGACACTGGGCACTTCTTCTTGGAATGTGCTTGCTATTTCTGGTGTGTAGGTAACATTCCTGAGTTAACTTTTATTTCTGAATTTTTAATCGGTAATATCTCTGGTAATGTGTTTCTTAGTCTGCTGTCATGTTCCATGTTCTCACCCTTACTCACCTAAACAGGAATAGTGAGAATTCCATCATACTGCTGCTTTCTGCCTTACAGACACTGTCTCCCTTACCACAGTGTGAGTGTTTTAACCACTCTTGTCAGGTTACAGTGGCAGTTGGTACCAGCTTCCTCTTCCTCACTAGTCATGGAATTCAAATATATGTCAGAAAACATTTAAACTAAATTCTATGGGGCATTTTAGGTATAATTTATGTTTGCTTCTACTCTGTTTGAAATGTCAAGGACATGGGTTGTACACATCTATGTCATGTGTACATGATCCTTGTTTCATGTAGTACTGTCTTCTTATAGATCTACTTGCTTCTTATCCGGCTAGATAAAACATTTCAGAGGAAAGACTTGATTTTGTTTCATAGCATCTGTTCTATTGAACAGGAAATTTATAATGTAGCTACTGTATGCTACCTTTAAAAAGGTGCATTTAAAATTCAGTACAGAAAATGTGATGAGCTGGTATTGCAGTTTTTCTTAAGGAATATGCAGAATGGAGAGTATTTAGGGTTTTTTTCCATGAAAAGTGCATACTGCTCTGTATCATTTTGCTGTGTCAAATTTCATGCCAGTTGCAGCATTGCCAGTTGGGTATTTTACACTTGCTGATTTCAATATCGATTTGTATTCTTTGCAGAGGCCATAAATTCAGGGTAAAAACTGTCAGTCTGGTATGACTGACAGGTTCCTGATCAATGAAGCCTAGGACTGAAATGCAAAAGGGGTTGAATCTGCTGTTGCTGGTGTGGAACATCTGTATGTGAAGATGCTTTTCAGTCTTTCTTAAGATAACTGTGCAAATAGTACTATTAATACATGTTAGAAAGCCAGTGAGGTTTTAATAGGAGTAAATGTGGCTTTTGCAGACTGTGGGCTGCCAGTCCCATTTGGGAAGGCTTCTACATTAATCTGACATCTTGTTTAGCACTGATAAGACTAGAGAGTCCAATTAAAGTACTTCAAGAAGACATCCCCATACACGACTACATTGATTGTCCGCTAATGTGTATTGAGTTTTAGCTAAATACAGCCCCGGGTGCTGTGCTGGAAAGCAGGGGAGCTTGCTGTCCGAGCTCTTAATTCCTTTTATATCGATTTGGCTGCTAATGATATAACCTTCTACTCTAATTAACTGACATCTGCATTAGGCTGAACAAAAGTCCCCAGCTTGATGCTATCCACTTGTTTGTGTTATGAAATGTGTCCTTCTTTTATGTGAGATTTTGTCTGGATTAGCTCAGTCTGTACAAAATAGATGATCTAAAGGAGTGATTTTTCTTTTAAATATCTTGTAAAGCAAGTTTGTCTTTCTGCTGTCTACATCCCTGCCTGTGTGTCCAGGATTTATGCTGCTGCTGAGCCTGTCAAGAGCTGGTTCACTGAGTTTTCTAATCCTTCTCGGTGCAGTATTTGCTCCTTTTATTTGAGGCTGCCAAGAGGTGTAAATTTAGATGAAGTTGGGATATGAAGACCTGAGGATAAATGGATCACTTTGTACATCTTAGATCATGAAACAGGCACCAGATGTAAATACCTAAATCGGGCTACAAACATTTCTAGAAAGGAAGAGGTAATGTGTTTGAGGAAAGATATTGTCAAATTTACAGGTTGCCTGTTCTCATGTTGGGAAATGTTGATTTCAGCATCTGAAAAAGTTTTTAATGCACGATTGTTTTTACAGCACATAGTAAGTCAAAGCCCCTGATGAGCAGAAGTTCACCAGAAGCAGCTGTTTTGTTCTGCTCTGTGTGTGTGTTTACAGTTTTGTTCTGCTCTGTGTGTGTTTACACGTTAGCTCTGTGGCTCTCAGCAGGAGGATGTGCAGTCAGGGTTCTGTCACCTTCTTACCTCTGTAGGAGCTGCACCTCGCTGCCAGGCTCTGCAGAAAGCTGCTTTCTCCTGCGCTGTGTATCAGATGCAGTAGGTTTATTATGTGAATGCTTGCTATCCACCTGTCTGTGGGACTAGAGCATCTCCCGAGGAACAGACATGTGTGTTTGCACTCCAGCTCTCACCTGCTCACCAGCCCTGGCTGCTAGAAGCTGTTTCAGGGTGCCTGTGTCTGTACAATTCCGCAGGTTTAGCTAGAGGAGAGGAGAGGTCAAGCTGGCTGAACTCTGAGCCCAGCTCAGCACAGGCTGTGTCACTGTGTCACAGCAGGGCCCGGACATGAGGCGTTTAGAGTGTTTCCACTTCTCACCTGAGGGATGTTGTTGGGATACAGGGGTACTGGGGGCGTGGGGGGAGCAGTAACACACTGGTACTTCAGACATGATTGGGTCTTTGAAAGCAGGTTGCTTTAGTTACTTTGCTTAGGGAGCAAGTTATTTTCCAACTTATTCTACTCATATTTAAAAAAACAAAAACAACAGTGGTTTTAAACTGTGTAACAAAATACATCTAGTTCTGGTTTAGTTATACTAAAGTGTTCTCTTTCCAGCTTCTGCTAAGAAAACATAGAGTTTTCAGTAACCAAAGTATTTGTTCACAGCAATAAAATTTCTTTTTTCCTTACTGTACCATATTTGATAAGAACTAACAAAATCATTTTTATATTATTTGCCTACGTGGAGAGCTATCTAGACGATAAAAGTAATAATTTCCTCTGCCTCAGTACTCAACAAATCCCAGGGCTTTCCCCTCCTTTCTCTTTAATTCCTCTTTATTAATTAACTATCTCACTGCACAGATTGTATAATCTTTCACAGAAGGTAAGAGATCACAAATGCAATCAGTACCTGCAGTTCATAATACTAATCATGTAAAACCAATAAAATTCAGGTTAAGTAGGATGTAATGCATCATTCTTGCAGTTGTATTTTCACTTTAGATAGAATTACTGGAGGTAACAACATCATATTCAAACCTCAGTGCTGGAAGTTTTTTTTGTCTTACAGAAAAATCTCAGCAGAAGTCAAGTGGCTTGTACTTCATAGTGTCTGAGGATCTAAAGGTCATCATCTTGCCTGGGAGCTGGAATTCTTTGGTAGAAAGCAGGCATTTGTTCTCTCCTAAGGGTTTACCACTGAGGTGCTAATTAATGGAACGGTGTCTCCATGCTGACAAGCAAATACATAACAAATTTCCCAGCAGTTATTCAGTGTAGAGGGGTTAACTAGGACAGCTTTAAAATTACACTAATAACGAAATATGTGCCCAAGTACTGGTGAAAGAGGGCAGAAGGTGATTTACTAGACTGCTGTTTCTGTTTCCCTGGGAAGTAGAGCTGAGGAATCTGTGCTTAGCATCTGGCCCCCATCTCTCTGGTTTTTAAGTCCTGATGCTTCCTGGTCATGCTCCTAGGTAGGTACTGGGTAATTCAACTAGACCTGATTTAATTCTCAGTTCATTACACTGGATTGGTCAGAGATGTGCATGTGTAATTAGTGCTGTCCCTTTTCACAGAAAGTCTGTGCATGCTGTAGAAGAAGGGATGATGGTATATTCTGTGCCATGGCATTGCTTTTGCATAATCTGGTTTCTTTCAAACTGGTATCTGTGAGCAGCAAACAGAGGAATGAGGAAATAATCCAGAAAACAGAGGAATAGTAAATAATTTTTTGGTGTGGCGAAAGGTTAATGTAAATGAGTGAGTCCCAAAAGGTTTATCAGCATTTTAAAAAAGAAAGGTAATTGGCAAAGATGTGAGCAGTACCAAAAATTAGGCTGGATTGAAAGTGAGAAAAAATCTGGGAAATCTCTTAACTAATTTCTACTAGAACTGTCATAAAGGCAGCTGGAATAAGGGGACTGAAATCCAAAGAGATTGAGGCTGGAAGAATTAGCAGTTTATCTCACATTGCTACAAAAAGACTGAGCAATTCCTGGTTTATAGCCCTGAAAACTTAATGGAGCCCTAGGGATCACTGACACAACAAGCTTCTGAGAGCCACTGGCACTTAGCAAAATTGACTTCAGTTAATCAAAAGATTCTTTGGGGAGAGGAAAAAAAACCAACAAAACAATTTCTGGGTTGGAAAGCAGCAGAACAAGTAACTGTGAGTAGATGGCTAAAGAAATTTCAGTTCTTGCAGTGGGGCTCAGCTCAGTGGCCTATAATGACAGTATCTAATGGGCAAACTTGAATAGAATGGAAAGTAATTTAAGTGCTAGACTAGTGGAAAAAAAAAGTGAAGGGGAGGAGAGTGGTACTTTGCTCATGCTTTATTAATTAATTTCAGAGTGAGCTGTGTGTGACTGCAAGCACGTGAGTGACCAAAGCAAGAGCAGGTGCAGAGAACTGCCTGACGTGCATCAGCTGGAATATCAACATATTACCCCTTGGTGAAGAAACACGCTCATTATTCTGACTCATGTGCCATTTTCCTATAGGCATAGGTACAAGAAAGCATTTAATTATAGCAGATACCCCACAGTCCATTACAGTCCTTGGTATTCTTTTGAAGAGCTCACAGTGAGTGCAGGATTTTAAACAGGCATGTAGGCTTGAAGTCAGGTTCTTATAGTGTCCTTTTCTTAGGAGAAAATGCATTTTATTATATTCTGCTTATAACTGTTAAATTCTAGTTGTTTTAAAAGAAATCCAGGGGAAGTCACCCTTTCTATAAGCCATTGAAATGCCTGATATTATTAAAAAAAAATAATAATAAAAAAAGAGAGAATAACTACAATAAGAAAAAAAGGTCAAATATTGTGGAAAACAGTTCTGAAGGGTTTCCATTTCCTTTGCTTAGGGACTTACGAGTGCAAGAAGCCTCCTGTGTCATCAGATCCATCTCCTGTTACCACAGCCCCAGGTTCATTCACAGGTACAAAGCTGTCACACAACACTTGTTTGGTTTCTTTCTGAGAGCAAATGTGTTATGATTTATGTGTCTCCCAGTCATGGAAGAAAAGGTTTTATTTCAGTGGAGTTTAAATTAGTCACTCATGGAATTCCCAGGGTAATTCCAGCGTTATGAAATACCCTGCAGTTTCTTCTTGCTTAATATGTCACTGTAAAACAAAATATTAATTTTGGCTATCTGTATTTGTTACAGGGTAAAAGTTTCCATGTAAAATTCCTTCCTGAGCCAATGCCAGAAAGTTAGGAGTGTGAGTGGACGTAGTTTAGAATGAGCACTGTTATGGGAAAACACTGATGTTTCCCTTACCTGAGTGCTATACTGCAAGGAGGGAGATGGGAATGCAAAACCAGATTAAGGATTTAAATCTTTAGCTGTGAATGTGGAATCCCAGATGGTTTTATCAGGAGAAAGAAAACTGAAGTCTCTTGCAACTGGTTTCTTCTTGCACTGTCTTCAAGGGGATAATACAACAGTGTGTGTGTTGTGTAAGGAAAGTGGAATAAAAATTGTTAGACACATAGTACCAGTGGCACTCTGTTTAGTGCTTTTCTAGAATTTTGCTCTATTTTGAACAGAGGTTGCTGAGATATAATTCAGTTGAAGGCTAATTTACTAATTAATTTTAATTCAGTCTGATGATCAGTAGAAAATGTCTCAGTCTTTTTTTTCTGTGCAGAGATAGAACCATAATCCCCTCCTGTGTTCTCAGGTGCACTAGCAATTCCTACACAGTGCTTCTTGAGGCACCAGTTACATCCCCTAGCTCTTCAAGCTTTTGTTGGTGTGAACTCTGATTCTGGCCATGCACTAAAGCAAAGTCAAAGATTCTTTTCTCTCCATCCGGACAGGCTATGTGAATGCTGTTTAATAAACTTTGTCATCTGAGGGTGGGAGGGAAAGAACAGCTGAATCTTATGCCTTACAGGAAAGCAAATGGGAGCAGTAAGAAGGAAGATGAGCCAAAAATCACACTATTATTTTGTGCTAGCTTAATGTCTACCTTGTGCCCAACAGTAAAGACAGAGTTATCAGGGCCATTTATCAGGTACACCATTTTAGTATAAACTTGTTTAAAACAGGGTAGAGCCCCTTTTTCATCTTAATTAGACAGTAACCCTTTGATTCCAAGTAGGCCTTCATTTACTAATTATTTAGTGCATAATGTCATTAAACATCTTTGAGTGGACAGGATTGCTCTAAAAGCTTTAGCTCCAGAGCTCTAATATTAGGCTTTTGGCATTCATCCCTGTGTGTGAAAAGCAGTCAGTTTGTTTACCAGGAATTTAGATTCACATTACTGGGGGAATTAGCAGTGAGCTATTAGTCTGATTCAGGCACTTAACAATTGCTGATCATCTCCTCCTAGCCCGGGGATAATGGAGGTGATCAGCTGGAAGTGGAAAGTATGTGGGGCTATTTTCATGCAGGCACTTGGAGAAAGTGCTGCATCCCCTGACCTCTGCTGACCCTGGGGTTTGCAAGAAGCCCAAATACCAAGTCACTTCCTGGAGGAGAGCTAATCACCTCTAAGAAGAGCTTCCATTAGACACTAAACCAAGTTCAGCCACAAAATCCCTGAGGTAGAAATGATTAGCCTCTGATAATATTTACCAGTATCTGTTTCGATGGGGGAAGCAACTGCAGAACAGCAGCTGGTTTTGATTCCACAGCAGTGTAGAACAATCCTGTTGACCTCAGCAATGTTGGTTGGCTTCTTGCTTCTCCACTGTTGTCCCCAGAAGCTTTGTCTGGTCGATGGTCACCTCAAAGATTACTTTGAAAGTTGTTCTTTGGTTAAAGTTGCCTACCATTTTAGCCAGTGTAGTGCCTTGTGATTTTTAGGGTGTGTTGAAAAAGAGGCTTCAGCTCTTTACAGGTGTTGAATCTGTAGTGTGGTCTTGTCAACTGAAGTTTCCTTTTATTCTCAGCAGATTTCAAGAGGTGTGCAGTGATCTGAAGCCAGGAATCACTGTTGGGAGTAAAGCTCAGGTTGCCCTCACCTGTGGAACATTGCGTCCCTCTTTAAAAGGAGAACTGCAGTTGCTTGATTCTTACTGAAACAGATGCATTTGTTGGAAGCAGGGGGAATTATTTTAATGAGGCAAGCACACAATAGTTTTGGACTTCTAAATTCAAGGCTTATCTCTGGCATCACTTTGAACATGACCTGAGGCAAAAAATGTTTATTGCTTCTCCCATTTCTCATGCATGACACAACTTACCTGACCCAGCGACCCAGCTCACTGCTGGAGAAGGGCTGTATGAATGCCCTTTAAAATGCTACATGGAAAGGGATTTAAAGCTGTGCTGGAGTTCTAGAAGCTATGTCTGAAGTACCTGGCAGTGAATGATGTCTGTAAAACTTATTAAGATTGCTTCCTAAAAGATTCTAATTCTGTTCTTTAAATTTATTTCCCATGAAGCCTCCAGGAGGAGACAAGGACCTAGTGTCTACTAAATGCAAAGGGAGGCTGGAGACTTGTAGAGTTGCAAGATAAATTTTATTAGCGGCATTTGGCATTATTTTACACTTTAAAAAATAATCTACATTACAGCAATTATAAGGTTCCCTCCTTGTAGATGCTTGCTGAGAGCTTAGTGTTCAGACTAATGTTAAGTGTCTTAATGAGACTAATGTTCAGTGTGAGGACAAAGGATTTTATTAGATTATTTTTGTATTTAGATCAAAGGTGCTCACTCACGGGATGTTGTATTTCAGTTTGGGGGAACAGAAGCTGAGGGGTTTTTGTAAACTGGTTAACACAAACTGTTCTGACTGGGTGGAGGCACCTGCCAGTCTGAACACTGGTGTGCTAACACTTCTGAACTGGCACTGGTACTGGTGTGGCACCATGAGCAGCTGCACTCGTGTGTGCACAGTGTGCACGGTGTGCATGTGCTGAACAAACATAGCTGGAGATCGGGTGCAACAAGTCTAAGTGCAAAGGGGTTTGTACTCGGAGCAGTGCGAGCAGCTGTGAATGCAGGTGTATTAAGAGGTGAATTTTGTTTGCAGTTACTGATCAGCAAGCCATGTATATAAAGGTGCATATGTACATGCAAAAGGGACGTGGGGCACTTGAAGAAAAACCCCAAAGGACACGTTCTGCTTTAATTTCAGTCTAGAGCAGGATTTGTCTGCATCAAGCATTTCCTATGCAATCCAGGATATAACAGGAGGCTGTAATTGCAATCAATAATGTCCTTAGCAGGGGCAAGAGGCTAAAGGGCCACAGTACCCTGAATATGAACAACAAAATGCTAATACCTTTTTCCATATCTACCTGTCATAGCATGCTAAAGCTGAGAAAGAGGAAAGATCACAGTGCAGGTAAGTGGTAGATGAATGCAATACACTGTGTGTGGTACAGGCAGCTCAAGGAAATCTACATTATTCTCACAAATAGCCTCACTTATTTGTGTAATATTGGGCAGAACAATATTTTCTTCTTCCCTGTCACTCTCCACTAAATTCTGGAGGTGAGAGATGCCATTACACTACAGTTGAGTCCTGACAAGTTTCTAGTCCTACAATGTGGATGATGGTCTAAAGCAGACAGCAGACCAGTGTTTTCATTAAGGAATGTCAGCAAGCAGTGGAAACAGTGCTGTCTCTTGATGCAAACAGCTGGTTTTCAGCAGGTAACTGAAACACCAGCATTTGTACTCCTCTTTAGTAAGAAGACATGGTATTTGTTCCTACTGCATGGAAATAAGATGTTGCTACTCTGCAACAGAGGAGATGGTTCTGCTTCATGCTGTGGTTTTCTTGCCCTGCCTACCAAGGAAGGACAGAGAAGCCTGGAATGTTAAATGGAAATACTGCCACTGTAGGACAATTACTCTGTCAGCTGAAACAGTGTAAGATTCTGTAATGAGAAGGTGTCTGACAGTGACAGGGTATCACAGCACATTTTACCTATCTGGTGCTTCCTTGGCAACAGAGAAAGCACAGGGTAAAAAGAAACGCCCACCTGTTCTGCAACTATTCAGGGCTGTAATTTTAGCTGTGTATAATATTGTTTGTCTTTGTCTAATATTGTTCAGCTCTGTTGAATCTCATAAGATGGGCAAGAGGCACCATATGTGTGCATGGAGGAGCTGCTTTGAGGGGCGTTTCTGTCTATCCTGAAGCATAGGCTGGCACAAGACAACTCTCACACACAATTGATTGTGGACTATTAACCTATGCTCAGAAATCAATATTCACTTAACACCACATTTTACCAGGCAAATGCAGTACAAAATAACAGCATTAACAGCACATATGTTTGCACTCAGAATAAACAGCTCATGAAAAAGAGCTTGGCAGAGGAGGAGGAGATTGGGCAGGCAGCATGGATGGGGACAGTGACAACTGAGTGTGTGGAGGGGTAGTTGCAGCTCCCAGATGTTTCTGCAACTGAATATCCCAGGGGTTTTGTGGTCAATACAGCTTCAATGGCTGTATGCATTCTGTAAGCATGCCTAAGGAGATTGTCCTGAGGCCAGGCAGGGTCATCCTTTACTAGATGAGACTAAATTTACTGGGCTCAAGCATAGAAATCCATCTTAAACAAGGTTTGTTATCTGTGAGAGGGGATGATATATACATGTTGCAAAGAGCAAAACAGGAAGGAACAAGAATATAAACTGCCATACAGCGTCCTTGGTCTGGGGTGGTAATTTTCATATACCTAAAAGAATGGATTTGAAAAGGGAACTGAAAGTAATCCATAACTGGTGTTGACCAGGACTTTGTGTATATGTTTATTGAGTTTTACTTGCAGTCCACCCTGCATTGTGGATTCTGGTCTTAAGGATGGTTTGTTCTGCTCTATGCCAGGCTTGAGGAGCGGACCCACGTGAACATCAATTTCAACAAGGCCAAGCGCAAGGT
>VYZU01068221.1:0-22425 GCA_013401355.1 Ceyx cyanopectus | reverse complement strand
CCCCCCCCCCCCCCCCCCAAAAACCCAACCCCAGAACAAAACAAGCCAAGAACAGCACTTTTCAGGACAGGTTCCAGTGTTTCAAGAGTGGGCTGTGGAGAGCTATTCAGCAGTGCAGAGAGATCCCACATTTCCTCTTAGTAAGAGCATCCTGTAGTCCATTAGCTACCAGCCCAGAAAGAGATCTATTTTTTGTTTAAATTATAAACCCTTCCCCTAACTTGCTGCTGGCCAGCACGGAGACCTTTTGCTTTGAAGTGCACCCACAGTTCCCTCCACACAGACACAACAGCCATTGCCCCGGAGGATAACTCACCCAGCAATGAAAAGAGAGCATTTGTCTCCCTTCTAGAGCCAGGATTTCTTCCTAAGAATACCAAGTGCCCACCGGTCTAGGCACCTCTGCCAGCCTCGACCACCTCAACTCATATTCCTCTTATTAGCTCACACCAGAGTATTCCTATGAGTAAATGCCATGGGTTTTCCTGGTTTGTTCTGTCCTGGTTGGTAAGGCACTCTGATAACTCAGAGCCCCCCGTGGTGTGGCAGCCTCCTCAGACCCTCCTGATGAGCATTTTCTCTATCAACGCACACACTGAGAGGTCTGGTTTTGAGAAGGAGCCTTATGGACAGGAAAGCTTTCCATGCCTTGTCTTTGGTTTCATGACACTGGACAGTCAATCATTCATTATTCATACCTCCTGTTGCAGAGGCAAGCTGCTAAATGTTTGAAATGTCCCCGGGTAAGGAAGGTCTCCTCTATAACATACCTGCCTGGGGAAAAGCCAGGTGGAGAACACTGCAGGTCTGGAAGGAGGACACTGTGTCTGGGTTCAGCTTCTCACTTGGCCAAGAGATGCAGACTCTTGAAGTTTGTATGTTGGACACGTGAGGATTCTGTGAGCAAAGGAGGGAAGAAAATGGAAGAAACAACAATCTGGATAAAATCCTTTGGAAATTCCTGACTTCAGCAGACAGACTGTCTGAAAGCAGCAGGCAAAACCCCTCACAGACAACTTCAGATGAAGAGTTACCTGCACAACTCACCTCTGCAGGAATATTTCCAGCCTGGCAACCCCAAACCATGGCTATTTGAAATTGCTCCAAAACCCCCCAGAGGACAATTCTGTCAAAGCTAGATTTTTCCTCAAGAAAAATATATCTCCTCTGGATACATAAAGATGGGGATTTTTTTTCCCTTACAGTGAATAAAACTGCTACAGAAGAAATCTTTATCTTCTTGAATGCTACAGAGAAGCGCCAAATGCTTTCTATTGTTCCTTTCCATTTGATAGATGTTTTTCTGAAGCAATTCCATCATGGCTGTATTTACAGGACAGACCTTTGCATGAAAAGCAGAGAGCTGCACCCACTTCATTAACCCTAGAAGCTGAAGATGGGAAAAACTCCACCCTGGCTCTCACCCCATGTTAATAAAGAGCACCAAGCAAACATCAGCCTCCACAGCTTTCCAGAAATGGCATGAGGAGCCAGTCTTTGGCAAAATGAATCCTGGGTTGCAAGGGAAAATCCAGCACTTTGGGGATTTGGGAGTTTAGGTTTGTTGCCAACACCTCCCCATGAAAGCCATTCAGTCCAGGGCTCCCCAGGCAGCAGCATCTGGGTAAGGCAGAAATTTCCAGGCATCAAGGTGTCACTACTGTGTGGAGCTGGGTGTCTCCACACATGGTCTGGCAGAGTCAAGGAACCTGAGGAAATTAAGAAAGGACTCTCCTGATTAAATTAATTTTAAGTTCAGCCTCTAAACCATCACAGATCTCCTTTGTAGTGTAGGAATGTGTGAAGCCACTACCTCCCATTGATAATAAACTTAGATTTTCTGGTTTTCTTTTGAGACTGTTCTTGTGCATTTAGATAGAAATCACCTGCTATGCTTTCCACAAAAGAATGAAGTGCAGTTGGACACTGAAAAGGAAGTTTACAATTATATCATGAAAAGAAAAATAATAAATTGTCAGAATGTTTAATCCTATTTTAAAAGTACCACTAGAAACCTTTCATGCATCAGTAGTTACTAAACACTTCAGTGAAAAATGTTCACAGCATCATGGAAAATGCCACAGTGATGGAAGATAAGAAACCTTCACTGCGTTTAGTCTTGGCCCATGGGGAAATCTGCTGCTGCTGGATCCTCAGCAGTGACCATGCCAGAAGAATTTTAGTGTTGTGTTGGGTTTTTTTCTAGAGAAAAGCCACTATGTCTACCTTTTCAGAAAAAAACACAGAA
Organism: Ceyx cyanopectus; assembly: GCA_013401355.1. NCBI lineage: Eukaryota > Metazoa > Chordata > Aves > Coraciiformes > Alcedinidae > Ceyx > Ceyx cyanopectus. The sequence continues at coordinate 20,177 of VYZU01068221.1, read as the reverse complement.
CAAACAGACCTGAAGGTGAAACTTGATCTTTTACTTCAAGTCATTCCTTCAGGGCAAGGAATGTGAATAGGACAGGTCACCAATTTCATGTTGGGATACAAAGGAAGTTGTTTTGTTTTAATGCAAAAGTCAATTTGTAACTACTGGGAAACCATTTTTCAAGAAGTGCACTTTCTGACAGAGCACTCTAAGTAGAATGCACTAGATTTTCATTTTTAATAAATATTATGAGTGTATAAATTTTATGCTCCTGGATGGACAGACTGATGGATGTCTATAGGTCTTTTCAACACAGAAAAGAACCTGCAACCCATAGTGGATGAACTATAGCTACATGGAAAAAAAAGTGCATTTTTATAGCAACAACCACAACAAACAGCATCATGAATATCTTTAAGACAGCAATTTCAGATGCTACTTAAACCCAAAGTAGCTCCAGATTCTTGGACAGAAACCCAGAACCACTCAAGCTGGCAGTGACCCTTCACCAGCTACAGAGCAACACCCCCAGTCTGATGTGGACAGAGCCACACGGGCTTCAGATGGACCCAGCTCGACCTGCTGGGACAAACCCAACCCCAACATGCTGCTTTCACCCCCAGAAGATCCTCAGCCTGCAGTGGAGGTGAGAGGCTGACAGCAGCTCTCAGGGGGAGCTGCTGGAATTCCAGAGGCTGCAGACAGATGCATCAGGAGGAACTGTCAACCAGCAGCTTCAACCCAAGGATTTACCTCACAGGGAGTCCAGAGGTGACAAAGGAGAGAAGGGGAATCTGAGGTGGATGAAGCCATTCTACAACTTGCTTTGCCAGTTCCTCAGAGAGAGCTGCTCCCAAATCCTGTTTGTGACAGCCAGGCTCTCCAATCCCCCCAGGGATGCAGTTTATACCAGAAATAAGCTATACCAGCAAAAAATTAATGTTGTTAGTCAAAGTGCATTAATGTTAGGACTCTTGCCAGTATATATACATATGTTTAAAAAAAATAAAGGGAAATAAACTACATCCTTTTAGCAATACTGCTATACTGGTCAGTGTTCCAAAGGTACACCAGGCCTTGTTTCTGCCTCACAAAACCAACTCTGAAGGATAAATATTTTGACTTTCTGAACTCACTGTATTATATCAAACAGCAGGTATTACCAACAACATTTTTTCTGGTCTTGGATTCCACCCTTCCTGAGATTTTCCTAATGGTGAATCCATGTAGAGCCATATTTTAGCTGAAAAAAAGAAAAAAATAAGTTATTTTACACCCATGGTGGCATATTCACAAAAACCATGGTATTCTTACAGCCTAATGAATTTCAGCATCACCCAGCATCAGCCTAGAAGCTGGAAAATCAGATCTCCTCCTGTACAGTTGAGCAGACTAGGGAAGCCCTTCCCATCACCCTGAGCTAGTCCCCAGGACGTGACCCAGCCTGGGGGAATGTGTTGTGGACCACGCACCACATTGCTACAGTGAACCTGGTCTGGCACAGCTGGGAACCCCCACACTGGGGACTGTCCGGCAGTTTTCATTCTGATTCACAAAGAAGACAGAGGAAATAAAACTGAGATGCTGCTGTATATTCCTGTTGGATAATTAATACACTTTTTTCTGTACAGTACAGTGCAAACGTGAGTGGATATTTAGAACTCACCTCATGGTTATTTCTCCATCTAGTATTTTTTTCCAAAGATGATTTTGCTCACAGGTTGTGCATCCACATGTCTGGGAAAACATAAGTGGTAAAAGGTTTTACAAGCAACACATCTTCTACTTTACACACCTAGGGATTTCAAAACAAAAGAGCTCACGAGATGCTGGTGGCAAGAAGCTCAGACTGGCCTGGCAGCAGGGCAAGTGTCCAGGCAAAGTGGCTGTCAACACAAAGCACATGGTTTTCTCTTTTCTATTTCCATATTTCCTGGCACTTAAAGACCACAGCATGCTACTGGTAAAGTAAACTTTAAAATTCATCATGACAATATCACATCATCTCTCTCTCAGTTTTTTTTTTTTCCTTTGTAGTGGGCCCTTTTCACCCAAAGCTCCATGTAAAAAATGTGTGAACTGTCATTTTTCTAAAGGTGTTTGTAATTAGGTGGTTTCTGCTAGAAGACATAGATTGCTGTTAAGTATGTATTCTTATTTTTGCTTTGTATTATTCCCATGAGAATCTGTGGATATTCAATTAAAATGAGACTAATCCTTAAGCATACCCCTCTTTTTTTGTCAGTATCCTTTCTTTAGACTTTGGCTCCATATGGAAAATATGATGAAAACTTTTGTTTGGATGCTCTTCCCTTGAAAAGGAAAGTCCAAGTCCTCCCTGGCAATTATGATGCTGTATAATGAATGACTTGGAATGTTTTCACTAAAATAGCTTCTATTCTCCTGACATGGTGCATGAGCTTTCCAGAGTCATGGAAAAATTCCTTCCCTTGGGTTTCTATCACCTGTTCCACAACCACACTCAACTCAGCTTTATAATCACATGTTGTTTTTCCATACATTATACTCATTTGATAAGATGACTGGGAATTAAACTGTAAATACAAGCAAGAGGACACCAAAAAAATCCCACCTCAGCCCAAAGCCACTTAAACAGAAAACCAAACCAAAACAAACCCTTACAAATAAGTATTTATAGGAAAATTCCTGAGATAACTAACTGGAGTAGGTTTGAGATTAACATATTAACATATATCAGTTAATGAATTGGAAGTGTCAGTACACACAAGTCTAATCCTATACAGCTTTACTGTATTTGTTTTGTGAGATAACCCATCCAGGATGCATTTAAATGAGTATATATCCACAGGGTGCACTTGTGCATATGTATATATCATAGAATCAGAGGATGGATTGGGTTGGAAGGGCCCTCCAAAGGTCATCTAGTCCAACCCCCAAGCAGATGAAAGCAGGTTTTTTTTGCTCCGATTTTACTTTCACCCCAAAACTTCTACCTCAGTTACATTAGTACCAGCATCATTCTGTTCTGCTCATCCTCTCTGATTTTTTTGTTACATTTCTAGACAAAGGTTTGTAGAAGGAATTGCAAATTGATTGAAAATAAATCATATTCTGAATATAAAATATTATAAATCAATCAAATATTGAATTTGTGTGGACAAAAACAAGGTAGGAACCTGTTGTTCAGGACTGTGACAGGGCTGGGCAGCTAACCCAGGCTGGTTTTGCAGTCCCTTTTGCTGCAGATTTTAGGTTATGAATGAAACACTTCTGAAATATCTCAGGTGGCCTTGCACCCACTAGCACCAGTGAGGTGTCATGAAGGGAATCTGATCACTGCTGACCAAAAAGGAGATGGAGTCTTGGCTGATTAAAGCCAAAACCCAGCTCTGAAAGCAGAGAGAATGCAACCAATCCAGCAGAGAAAGTTCAAAAGCTGGTGGTGTTATGACTGCACCATGACACAAGAAATGGGATTAGCTGCTACCCTCCCAGAGCAACAAAGGTTCCCAGCAGAAGACAAGATGTCCTTCCTCAAAAGAAAACATCCCTTTAACTGTCCTTCACTGTACTTTTCCATTAGCCAAGTTAGATGCCTCCATGTGACTGGCTGCAATTGTATAGGATTATTTCCATTTAGCAGTCTTTGAAAGCTCCAGATATTCCCCAGAAAAGACATTTCAAAGAGCCCTGCAGTAAACTGGCTGCTGCTTAAAAGCCAGAGAGGTGCTCCAAAACCCCACTATCTTGTAGATATACTAAGATCACATTGCTGCTTTGGGGGTTTTTGGCAAAAGGGGAAATAAAGGTTAAAGATGAAGTGTCTACTGCTCTTGTCACCACTGTATTTACAAGTGCTGTGGTTTGTTTATGTGCCCACCTGCAAAGCTGTGTGCTGCTCTGGAGACAACCACCAAGCTGCTGGGACACTCACTCTGCTTCTCTCAACTGGACAGGCAATCCAGGGACACTTCTGTTCCTTTTAAGCAAGCTGGTGATAAAAATCAACAGCAGAACATCAGGTAAATTTTCTGGAATGGAAGTGTAGGTGCCTGAAACTCACCTAAATTGCACAGTGGAATCTCACATTTTATACATTTTACAGCTATAATTTTAAGGCAGGAAAAAAAAAATAGCATCACTATATCACATGCTTTAAAAATATTAAAAATAAAGCTTGTCTTTCCTCCCAAACATACTATCACTTCTCACCTAGAACTCACCTTTTTGAATGAAAAGTCAGTATTTTCCCACTCCTCAGCACTGAAACCTCTTCTGCCTTGTACAACAGTGGTGAACTGAACTGTCACCCAAGTGGAAATCACCACTTGCATCCCACCTCTGCATTAGGCAACTGTTTTCCCCTTTAACATGACTCAGGCTCCTGAACAAAGCAATAATCAAGAACACACTAATTAGGACACAGACCATCATTGCTAATCATCATGTGCCACAGCTAGAAACAAGACTGGGTGGGAGTTTAAAACAAAAGAGAATCTTCTGCCAACCAATTACCCCAGCACTGGGGATGAGATTCATCTCACCTCCTTTTATCAATCCAAAAATTAGACACAGAGTCTAAATTAGGTGTAGGTTCTGTCTACAGGGATGATTTCACCTGCCTCAGGATGGGATGAATCACTCCGTGGTGAGGCCTCTCTCCTCTGGCAGGGGTGCAGCTCAACACTGAGCTTTACACTCTGCCTGGATCTTTTTGACTGCCAGTTAAATGAATCACAACCGAGGGGAGGAAAATGTCATTGAAAGAGAGAGAAAGTGCTAGAACATCCCTTTTTCAGCACAGTTCAGTACTCTGATCATTCACCCTGTCACCTTAGGTTAACTTCTCAGGAGGTCTGAGACCTTTTGTGTGCTGGACCTTTTGTTTCACCATCGAATGTGATCAATATTTCCCATAGTAACATGAGACTGGAGATTAACAAGGGCATGGCAGCTGAAGAGCTGAGTTTGGAGAAGAGATTTGAGGCTGGAGAGAAAGCCAATACATGTCAGTTAAAATTCATTTTAGAATGGCTGTATTTTTTTGGCCTGGGAATTTCATACACCCCAGTTCATCAAGGGCCAGAGCCCAGGAAAATCTCAAAAGCCAAGAGCTGGGTTAGCCCTACCAACCCCTGAATGAAGCAGCAGGGGCAAGGATGAGTTTTTAACAGGAAAGACAAAAAAATAAAAAGGAAAATTTCCCTCTGTTGTCTGCATATTCAGACTGAGTTTGAAGAGTCTGTCAAACATACCTGAAAAGCTGTCAGAATATTTGGAGTGCTGGATGAATCATGACACATGAGGTGTGTGAGGAACAGCTCAGCTCCTTCACTGCCTGTTTGCTGCTAAAAGCTTGAACACTCATTTCATGCTTTATTCATTCTCCACCCTTCTTCCTTTGCTTAATTACCTGCAAGTCTTGATTTCTTCCTCTCTTCAGCATGATCTACACTGGCCAAAAGGCTCAACTGAGGGGGAGCAAGATGAGACAATCTCTCCCAGAGTATAAACCAGAGAGAAAAAAATAGGGTGCTATTACTTTTTAAAATACTTATAATTTATTGCTACTACCTGGATTTAACAATCACACATCTTCTCTTCTAATTAATCACCTCTTAACCTGTTCCTTTTACACTTACCCTCTTATCCTCCTCTTCAAGCCCCAGTGCTTTTTCTTCACTCTGGAACAGTTTTTCCCAGGTTAATCCCATATCCCCAAAGTACCAATACACTACACCATTTTCATCTGTATTTTTCCTGTGTGTGCACAGCTGCTTCTCCCCAGTCCCACCTTGTCCAAGTCCTGAGCTGTCTGTCTCCTCTGTGGGACTCCAGACCCTCTGCCACCGACAGCAGTGTGGGATCTGCTGCAGCTGAAGCAGAAAAGATCCCTGCTGACAGTGGCAGCTCCTGGCTGCCAGCCACTGCCTATCACTGGAGAGCACAGCAGCTAGTTAAGCATTACACTAGTTAAGCTTGTTATTCTACTACCCTCATGTTCCTTACTCTCAGCTCTTCTGGTTACTAGCTGTTCCACTGATGTTCTCTCCCTGGGTTTTGGTTGGTAAGAGCCTGTCTTTCTCCAGATGGGTTTGACAGCCTCTTGCACCATCAAGGCATGAGAAGCAGCCTCCAAAGCTTTGGAGAAGGGCTCTCTGGAAAGAATAAACAAAGCCATGATTTCGAAATTCACCAGTGAAAACAACTCTCATTCCTTTGCCTGTTCTCCCACTAGCTGGTATTTGGTCCCATCCAGCCCCAGCGGAAGGAACCTTGGCATAACCTTGCTCATACCATAAACAATGTCTTATGATTAGTGAAGGATTGAAACTCTGAATTAAAGCTTCAGAATAAATGAGTCATATTGTGCAGCAGAAAGGTCAGTGGACAGACAGAAACTAAACTACCCAGGGAAATCATACCTTGAGGGCTCCGGGAATACTCAAGTGGCTGCTGCCAAATTTATCTTAGTTTTAACAAAGAAGATGAATGTTAAACTTCTATTAAACATTAGTAGCCTAAAAATACTGTAAAGAGAGGGAACATTTTCTGTCTCTGATTGGAGCATGCTGGTGAATGGCATTTACATTAGTGAAGTGTCAAGTAGATAACATATCTGCAGGATAAACAAGCCCCAAAAAAAGGAAGTTTCAGATGACCAACACATAACTCATGGAGAAACGTGGCTAACAACAGGCTAATAAAAGCATTTATGAGCACCCAGCATTTGCATAGACAGCTTTTGACAGCTTGGGGAAAGTCTGTTGCAGCTGGAAGGTGTAACTGTCACTGTTCCCAACAGGCTTTTGTAGGGGGGGTGTTTTTTGTCCTGTGGGAAGCAGCTGAATTGAGCCCCAAAGCCAGTCCAGCACCTAAAGAACAGCAGGTCTGGGGCCCCAGGAATCAGAGAATTGGAGCTGTGCTGGGGGACATGATTCCACTGGGTGTTTGGTGTGTGGGTATGAATATGGGACAGAAAAAACACCTCAAGGAGCTTGAAGAAAACTTGGGGACAGCCAGACAAGGGAGGACTGAGGGAGCTTAAAAATTAGTTTTTAGACACAGGGCTGCATGAATGAGAATTGCAATTGCAAGATTAAAAAAACCCAACGAAAACAACCAATCCCAAACAACTACAAACCACCAACAACTTGTGCTTTGTGTCCTTCATTCCCCAGTCTGCACCAGACACAGATTTTCAACATTCATTACAGAGATAGTGGGACTTCACTGTTCAGGAATTCACTGATCCCAAACAACTCAGCCAAACACTTTATTTGGAACTGCTGCTGCTGCCACAACTATTTTTTGTTTCTCTCTCGACCAGAAACGTGTTGTTCCTTTTGATACATCTATTTTTTTTTTTCAATGCACAAACCCAGCCCGTGTTTCTGAAGCACAAACGTGTGAGTAAATCCAACAAGGCAGAACAATTTCCACTCACCTCGAGGATGACACGTTCCAAAAATTCTTGGCTTAGCCTGGCTGCAGTGAAGACTGGATCGGAGGGGGGTGTCCCCAGCATCCCCTCTTCACTTCCACACAACTCCTGAGCCTCCTGATTTTTGCCTCCCACGCAGGGCCAAAAACGTGGTAAAAACCAAACAAACAAAGGAATGTGCCACTTGCTTTCTTAACCAAGACCCTTCCCAGACAGAAGAGAAACACAACCAAGGGGGTGAGACTTGGAGCCAAGAGCTAAGCTGGGACCAGACTTCCAGTCGGTGTAAATCAGCTCAGTTCAGTGCACAGGGATTCCACCAGCTGAGCCTGGCGTGGGGACTGCAGTGCCAGCGTGTGCAGCTGCTGCAGCCAACTTCCTCCACTCTGTCTCCTTCCCAATCAAGAATTCAAGCTCCAGATTTCTCTGGAGTGATCGTTTTACCTTGGAAATGATGATGGTGAACAGTAAAATTTGCCAGTGAGGACTCCAGGAGCAATCAGGGCACTAAATGCTGGCCGTAAATCAGAATTACAGGGGGATTTCTCCTGAACAGCTTCGCTAAAAGGAGTGGAGAAAAAGTAATGTTAGTTCCCTTGACTCCTTTATCAGTTTAGAAATAGATAATCTATAAATAATTGCTGAATGCATTTTAATCAAACAGAAATAGATCAATATATTTCTAAATAATTACTGAATGCATTTGAATCAAATAAATATATCAGTACATCTAAAATTGCTGAATGCATTTGAAATAATCAAAAAGGCCTTGGGGGAAAAAAAAGGCAAAGAAAGAGCTTGTCCGACTTCCAGGGAAAAAAAAAAAAAAGCCACTTAATTACACCCTCGCACAGCAGAACTCCCAAAGGAATTGTCAAAAGGGGTGACATTTCCACCTAGCCCATGACTAATTTAGGCAAAGGACGGGCTTGCCAAGAAGCTATTTCGGGCTGGCAGGAGCTGGGGCTCGGGACAGGTGCAGGCAGCGCGCATGACCCCGGTGCCCAGCCCCGCTCCCGCCGCTGCCATGCGGGCTCATGATGGTCACAGGGCTCTGCCATCGCCGCAGGGGCGGGGAAAGGGCGGAGAGGGGCGGGCAGAGCCCTATAAGTGCCCGGCAAAGCCGCCTGGGCCCCGATGGAAGAGTGGAGCCGGCGAAGGGTTGGGTGAAGTTTGGTTCTGCTCTAAGTTCAGCCTTTTCAGTTTCTTTTTTTCCACACATTCCTGCTCAAAAGGCAACTTGATGAAGATGAAGTACATCATAGGGATTGGAGGGTAAGTTCCTGCTAATATTACTTATCTGTATATCCTGCCTTTTTCCTTTCTCTTCCTCAATTATTGCATATAGTGATGCCAGGCTTGGAGGTTCTAGATCTTGCCTGTAAGACTTGGATAGTAAAAATCTGGACTTTCAATTAGTTTTATAGGCTTCTAGAAGTGCTGCAGCTCAGGGGTGCTTCAATACCGAGTGCTCTGCAGGCAGGTAAACACCAAACTTCTATGGGATTGTGCTGAAATAGGAAAAAAAAAAGAAGATATTTCAATTAAAGTCATGCATCAGAGGGGGTAGTGTGGCTAACTATGGAGAAATGTTGTTACTAGTAAGTCTGGGGCTTGAAAACTCTGAAAGACAAAAGAGGAAACAAATTCCGCTTGAAATAAGGCGGGGAGGTACAAAAAGCTTTTTTTTCCCCTTATAAAGTAGGATTCAGCAGCAGGGCTGGATGTGCTGGGATGGAGCCTGGAGCTTGGCACAGTCAGACCGGCTGCCAAGGTGGCACCGGGCAAGACCTTCAGCTACAACAGGGCTTAAAGACAGGAAAAACTTAATTTATAGCCTTTAAATCGAAAGAAAATGGCCCATAAGCTCCATCAGAGCTGAGGAACGGAGGGGAGCTTATTGGCGCCTTTTCTAGTCAAAGCGGCTTGGGGAGGCTGAAGGGGCTGAGCCCAGAGCCCCCTTCCCTCCTTCAGAACCCCCTCCAATAGCCTTTCCAAAGCGCTTTTCCCAGCCCGACCCTCGCCGGGCGACTTCGCAAGCTGATGAGCGTCACCTTCCGAGCGAGCAAGGCCGTCTCGGAGCAACGAACGGCGGCCAAGGGCCTGTTTCAAACGCAGCTCGGGAGCCGCCAGGTCCCCAGCGCGGGTGGGGGAAGCGGAACGAACACAGGCACCTGGAGGCGCAACCGCCTCCACCTTCAGGCTTCCCCCGACCGGAGTGAGCCAAGGCGGGGGCAGCCGAGGCGGGAGAAGCCGATCTGTGGGGACCAACCCCCCACAGAAATGGCGGCCCCGCTTCCCTCCCGCCCTTTCCCCTCAAGCGCGGCCGTTGAGCGCGCGCGGGAAGCAGCGCAGTCGCCGCCGCCGAGCTCACGACTCTACTGCCGGGCGCGCTCCGGGGCACCCCCCAGCCACTGATCTTGTCGGGAGCGGGGCGGCCGCAGCCAATCAGCGGCCAGCGCGGTGCTTCGCGGGAAATTCAAAAGGGGCCGGGCGCGAGCAGCCGCGTTCCCCTCAATGCGTCCCCCTGAGGGCCGGGGACGGGACGGGGCGGAGCGGAGCGGAGCGGAAGGAGGAGGGGACAAGCCCCCCTTCTAACCCTGTGTCACCGCCACCGCAGCGTCACCAACGGGGGAAAAACCACCCTGACCAACAGGATCATCAAGGCGCTGCCCAACTGCTGCGTGGTGCACCAGGATGACTTCTTCAAGGTAAGCCCCGAGCTGCTCCCTGCTGCTCACACCCGTCCTAAGAGCTGTAGGGGCTCCCTCTCTTATGTACTTGTTATTTCCAGGTAAGTTTTGCCAGCGTAGGAGCCATAGGCTGATTGACTGATGTATTGGTATATATGTGTGTGTGAATGTGTTTTAAAATGACTTGGGAGAAGTGGGGAGCCCCTGTCCTTGATAAGCAGCAGAGCTTGGCAAAGCCAGGCACAGAGCAGCTGCTCTAAAAGCTTATTTAGCTTCATATCAGAGCTAAACCTGAGGTCAGACTCCTCATTTGGGTTATTTATTGTACTCTGCAAAATCATTTTCTCCATGTTGGGGTTTTCCTCCTTATTTAAGATCCTACAATAACACTGGGATTTGGACACCCCTGTAAATACTGTTCTAGTGAGGAGCTTTGGCAGCTCTGTCAGAAACCCAGTGAAAAGATGGCCCCAGAAGGGCTGTGGCCACTCAGGTGCCTCCTGGGAGCACAGCAGGGGAAGGGCTCATGTCAAAACCACATTGCCAAACCCTGGAGGCTGCAGCCAGCTCACTGGAATCCCAACAGAACTGGACCCCACCATAAGTGGAAGTCCAAGAGAGGTGCTGAAATAGCTGTGTGGTGTCCCCAGACATGTGAGGTGCTCCATGCACTGCCTGGTTGCCTTCTTGAAGGAAACAGAATGGGATGCTCCTTTGGAAGAGCTGCTTTGCCAGAAGCCTCCTGTGTAGGTTTGGTCAGACATGAGACCTTCAGATAGAGGGGGAATCTGTTTGGCTTCCCATAAAGATCTAGAACTTCTCACTGGGGTGTTTAGCTGGTAAATGCTTCTGCAAATAAAGCCCTGAGTGACTGAAGTGCTGTGCTGAGCTGCATTTTTATTGGGAGTTAAAATAGATGTTCTTGAACATGCAAATCTTAGTTACTTAACGCTGTTATTTGCATTTTATCTTATTTGCATTTTATTTTGAATTTTATGTTCATATATATTGACTTAAACAGGGGTCTGTAATATTTTGGCTAACATACTGAATTAGCACCTAAAACTATCCAAAGTGGCTCGACTGAGCCAAGAAACCTTTTCAGAGTTCTTGGGGTTGGTGAAAATTGCCTGGGCAGGGTTGATAACTGTTCTGGTCAGTGACCACTCACTTGGTTGTGTGTTGCAGTAGGTTGGTTGTGTGTTGCAATAGTGTCCAGGGTTGTGATCGGATCTTGGGTCAAACTGATCACGCTGAGTTTGCAGCAATGTTTTATTGCTCACTATATTTCAGCCACAAGATCAAATAGAAGTCGGGGAAGACGGCTTTAAACAATGGGATGGTAAGAGCAGTGTTCCCTATAGGATGCAGTAATGTATATATATTTTTCCTAAGTATTTCTCTCTTTTCTTTTTTTAAATTTTGTTTTAATTATTAAAGATTTAACAGTAACTTTCTGTAATTTCCATTTGACACGTTCATTCTATACATATAATTTCCAGCTGGTGTGTTTCACTGGATTTGATGATATCCCTTTTTCCCCCACCACCCCCATTTCTCCCCAACTAGTGCTGGATTCCTTGGATATGGAGGCAATGGTGAGCACAGTGCGTGCCTGGATGGAGAACCCAGTGAAGTTTGCCCGTTCCCACGGGGTGAATGTTACTCCTGGCTCTAAAGAGCCTGCCACCAAAGATACCCATATCTTGGTCATTGAAGGCTTCCTGCTTTATAATTACAAGTAAGGTTTGGGGAGGAATTGAGGGTTTGCTAAGGAAGGACACTAGATCCCCGGGGCCAGGCCTAAAACCTCTTTACTAACCTACCCTTCCTGCCTCAGTCTCACACATACAATTATCTCATGTAAAATGGCCCAGTCAAGGCTGGTTTTTACCCCTTTGGTGAGGTGCTCAGAGTGGCTTTCTCAAGGGAGTGCAGGTATTTCACACTTAGGGCACAGGGAGTTGGAAATAACACAGGGTCCCTCCTGGTCTAAACCTTGACCTGATTTGTTTGTTGAGGAGTTGGTAGCTGACTGCTCTCCCCCCTTGGAAGGCAGAGGTTCTGAAGTGTGATGCACGTGCTTGTTGACCACTGACTAAATTGAGCTCAGTGATTCACTGTACAGTGGAGCAAAGATCACCCTGTTTTTTATATGAGGCAAAATGATGAGGTGCTGATCCTGGCAGAGAAAACTTCCACTAGCTGAACATACACCCTGGAGAAAACCACATGCTAGAAATGTGACAGGCAAGAGATCCCTTGTCCCAGACTGGAGTCCTGTTTGCCAAACTCTGCCAGGAGAACAAGCTGTGTGGGACACTTGGCCAAGTTCTAAGACAAGTGGCACTATCCAGGCCTTCCAGGCTGGGGGGCGTTAAATGGCTTGGGCTGGCCATGATCAGCCAAGTGGGGACTGGTTCTGGCCTGGCCCCAGCAGGGTGACACTCCATGGCTCTCCTGAAGGTCACAGGCACCTCTGAAGCCCCTATGTTAATGGAGATTCCCTTGGTCCAGAGGGAATGTTTCACCCACAGGCCTGAAGCTCGCTCAGTTGGTGCTTTATTAAGCACTCAGCTCCCTGCAGGCTTTCAGGGTCTGTCAGTCCCACCAGCTCCAAACAAGGGCTGCTGGCAGGATTTTCCTGGGGTTCTCCAGCTCAGTGCAGTGCCTGAGGCAGAGCTGGCTCCACTTCTGGAAGAGAACAGGAGCTGAGGAGTTCCTCGTGCCCCAGCACAAGGTGTCAGCACCTTGGGCAGGGGGGTTTGAGAATTCCTTTCATGTCAGGCTGAGGAATCCACATTCCTGTGAGCAGGATTGGAAGTGACTCAGTCCCATTTCACACCCAGCCCTGAGTTTGATCCTCCTGTCACCAGCATCAGGGATTTGGGTGGGAAAAGTCCCTGGCTGGCCTCCAGGGAAGAGAATTCTCTGCTTCAGAGCTCCTCCCCACCCTGCCATGCCCTAACCCACTGCTGTTGTTAACCAGAGCTGCAGATAGAGGCAGAAAGGGGTTTTATGGCTTTTTGGGGTGAATTCACCGTGTTTTCTGTCAAAAATAAAGCCCCATTCTTCCCTTCCACCCCAGACCCCTGATCGATCTCTTCGACCTGCGCTACTACCTGGCTGTTCCCTACGACGAGTGCAAAAGGAGGAGGAGGTAAGAAGGTTCTCCAAGGGAGAAACAGTGTGAGCAGCAGCTGCCCTGCCTTCCTCTGCTCCAGCTGCTTCTGCTAAAGCAGCTGCAAAATGAGCCCCAACATCAGTGAGAAGCTGGCCTGTGCCAATGGGCTCTTGGAGAGACCCAGCAGAGCAGCTGCCAGATGGCAGTCCAGGCCCCTGCAGTGTGCAGAGACCCAGTGTTCCCAGAATTCTGATGTCCTTTCCCACTCTGGTTTTCCAGTACTCGGAACTACACCGTCCCTGACCCCCCGGGGCTCTTCGATGGCCACGTCTGGCCCATGTACCTGAAGCACAGGAAAGAGATGGAGGACAGTGGAGTGGATGTTGGTGAGACCCCCAAATACACCCCCCTGGCCTTGCACTCTGAGGGAGTCAGTGATTTCATTCAAGGAAACTTCAGCTGGGATGATGCCAGGCACTATTTTTACTGCAGTGTTGGAATCCTGGGCTGCTTTCCATCCAGATAAATAGAGCTAAGAACTTCTTCCCTTTTTCGCATTGCCAGCAATTATGGAGCAGGATGGGGGGAAAAAAACCCCAAAGCCCATCTATTCTTTCTAACAGAAGGGATTTTATTGGCCATAGTATTTTCAGGGTGGTTTTGTTGTCCCAGTTGGAACTCAAGTTGTCATTTGGGTCAGCAGAGTGTGAAATATTTGAAAGCTAATCTAGAGAAGTTCCTGCTCAGGAACCTCCATCCTGACTTTGCCTCTCTCTCCAGTTTATTTAGATGGACTGAAGTCTAGAGATGAGCTTTACAATCAAGTCTTTGAAGATATTCACAACAAGCTCTTGAATTGCTCCTAGGTAAATACATCCCTGTCCCTGAGGGGTGAGCTGAGGGGCTGGCTGCTGAGAACCACCTGCCCCAGGGTCACCCTCTCCCTTCTCCCTTTCCAGGGTCTCGGGAGAGCTGGCAGACCCGTGTACAGAACGATGTAAATACTCCGAGTCAGAATGAAGATTTGTTTGTGTAAACTCCTTGTGCTGTCCTTTGGGAAGTATCTTTTGTATATACTTGAAAAATGAAGATAACTTATTCATGAGTCTGTGAGGGACAGGATTGTTTTGGGATGTTTGTTGGTCGGGTTGGTTGTTTTTTTATTATTTCCTTATTTTATATTCCACTGGCTTTAAAAATGCATTTTCAATTTACATTTGTAATGGAACAAGTAGAGTTGTGTTGGGACAACAACTGACTGCTCCTGTGCTTCTGCAGCTACAACAGTCTCCTGCAAGGGCCTGTTTGTAACATCTCTTCAGCCCAGTAAAAATCCATTAAAAATCTCTTTTTGGAAGTCCTGTCCTGAGCATCTGTCACCTTTACTGTCACAAACAGCCACAGAACTCCCCAAAGCCTCTGGCATTTCCTACCCTGCAGCCTCCAAGCCCCTTTCAGTGGCCTGGGGGTCCAGTTAACCCCCCTCCAGGCAGGGGAGGGGTGCTGGGGGAGGGAGCAGCCCTCTGGGTGTTTGACAGAGTGGTGCTGTGATCCCAGCTTTATCTCAGCCTCTGCTCCATGGCCTTTCTCACTTCACACTCACAACATATTAGCCCCTGAAGATACCAGCGTGCCTTTGGCACAACAAGCAAGGGCTGCCAGGGTGAGAGGTTTGGACTGAGGCCTCTAGTTCTGCCTCTGGCCACCAGACAGGGGTGGTGGGTCCTGGATTCGAATGGCTGGGCACGAGGAGCATCTGGGAAGCCTCAGCACTATGTGAACTTTGTGCCTCCTGGGAACAACTGTAGCTATAGGATTTCCATACATCCTTCACACGCTGGCTCTGGTGATGAATCAGCTCCACGAGAGCAGATTGAATACCCTGGAGAGGAGAAGCTGAGAGGGGATCTAGAGAATGTCCATCAATCCCTAAGGGCTGGTGTCAGCAGGGCAGGGACAGCCTCTTGTCACTGGTGCCTGTGACAGGACGAGGGGCAGTGGATCCAAGCTGGAGCACAGGGGCTTCCACCTCGACAGGAGGAAGAACTTCTGCACTGTGAGAGCTGTGGAGCATTGGAGACTCCCCAGAGAGGCTGTGGAGTCTCCTCTGGAGCCTTTCCAGCCCTGTCTGGGTGCATTTCTGAGTGATCTGCCCTAGTTTGGTCCTGCTCTGACAGGGGGTTGGACTCACCGATCTCCAGAGGTCCCTCCCAACCCCTAACACTGATTCTGTGAGACTCCAGCTGAATCCCAAAGCTTCTCCCTGAACCTCATCCTGGGGAGACAAGGACGGCCCCGAGCACCCCTGGACCAGCTGGTGTCCCCCACAGTGGCCAGAGTCCCCATCCAGCTGAGGCCAGGGGACGGGCCCTGCTCTGGGCCTCTGCCAGCAGCCAGCCAGTCACGTCCTCACCCCGGATACCAAGCTCCTTAGCCTAGCAAAACAGGGAGAGCTAAAATTACCCCCGTGCCCGCATGCCCCGCGGGTTGGGATGAAACCTACACCCCGTGGGACGTCAGCGGGCAGCACGTCCCCTCCACCCTGCTCACCACCAGCACGACCCCCAGGGAGCTGAGAGCGGGGAAACGGGTGATAAAGAATTCCTCAGCTGAGTAAATCCCCCGTGTGGAGCTGGGGAAGGAGGAGAAGCCGCCGCTCCCCCCCAGCGCGGATTTGGCCGGAGGTTCCCCTGGATCAAATTCCTCTTGGCTCTGGGGCCCTGGGCAGCCAGAAACCCCTCGGGGCTCCCGGAGGAACGTGTGTTCTGTGGCAAGTGGCAAGTTGGGATCTTGTCCCTCGCTGGCCCCGGCCCCAGGAGGCCAGGGGTGAGGGGAGAAGGTCCAGCCCATCCTGCCCCCCCAGCCCCGGCCACCAGCTGCTCTCCTGCTCCTGCCAGTGCCAGCAGAGCCCAGCAGAGCCCAGCAGAGCCCAGCAGCCCTTCCTTGGCCTCCCTTCCCAAGTGAAGGAAAAGCCTTTGGATTGGGAAGGCAAACACCAGCTGGGGGGCACAGCAGAGGAGCTGACCCTCCTCCCCATCCCCTTCCCACTCCCCGTGCCCCCGCAGCAGGAGCCAAAGTGGCTGCCCCAGTGAATGGAAACCTTTATTCTGTTAAAAGGGGGAGTGCCCGGTGGGACCGAGGGCTGGGGAGGGGGCCCGGGGGGAAGGGGGGTGCAGCTGGGGGTACCCACAGGGCTAAGGCACCTCGGGCCAGGCAGGATTGGTCCTCGGTCATGACTCACGTGAGGCGGGGTTTGGAGGAGGGGTCTCCCCATCGAGACACACCCCCCAAGGCGGGGGTTGGAGCAGCTCTGAGACCCAGTCCCCATCTGGGAGTGGGAGAACTGGTCCCCAAACTCCGTGGGCAGCAAGGGGGGAGAAACCAGGGGGGACAAGAAGCCAAGCAACAGCCAGATCTCAGGGGAGCACAACTCAACCCCCCAAGGTAGGGGTTGGAGGTGGGGGGTCTCCAGGAAGCCCCCACCCCCCAGCACAGGGCCTGGTGCCCGCGGGTGGGTGGGCTCCTTGGGCAGCAAAGGGTCAGAGCCACCCCAGGCCCCCCAGGGAGGCCAGGCTAACGGATGCTGCCGTCGCCCTCTCCGCTCTGCAGCTTCTCCCGCTCGATGGACCACACCAGCTCCTGCACAAACTTCACCTCGGATGCCACCTGCTTGGCCAGGGCCTCGTAGTGGTTCTCCAGCTTCCTGTACCTCCTCTTGAGGCCGTTGGCCACCTGCACCACGCTCCTGGTCTCCTCCTGAGCCTGCTTCTTCAGGGCCTCTGTCTTCTGCAGCTCCTGCCGGATCAGCCGCAGGTCCTGGCTGATGCTCTCGTTCTCCTCCTTGTACCACGACTCCTTCTCCTCGTAGATGGACAGCAGGGCCTCGATGTCCTCTTGGAAGGATTTCTTGTTCCTCTCCAGCTCTCGGAGGCTCTCCTCGGCCGCCGCCACCTCCTCCATGACCTTGGAGAAGCGCTCAAAGTTGATGTAGGTGTTGTTGGGTGGCATGCTGGAGTGGGATTTGATGGTGTACTCCTTCAGCCGCGTGGTCTTCAGCCGGCGGCGCTCGGGCTTCTTGCAGCTGTCCTCGTTGCGGACATTCCTCCTCTTGATCACCTGCAGACACAGCCACCAGAGTGGGGTGCAGCCAGGAAAACAGGGCCCCAGCAGCTCCAGCGGCCACACAGGGTCCTTCGGCAGCACCAAACCAGCCCCCATCAGGGGCTGGGAACAGCAGTGGTGCAGCGACACCCTCCCCCAGCCTCTTAGCACAGAGGGATGGGTCTCGGGCTCCTCACCTTAATCCAAGGGTGTTCCAGGCTTTGAGCGATGGTCATTCGCTTCCTGCAACGACAGCCAGGCTGCCCTTGAGGGGAGGGGCTTTGCTGCCTCTATCCCCAGAAACTCCTGGCAGAGCAGCTCAGATCCCACCAGCCCCAGGACATGGATGAGCCCAACCCCACTGTGTGCAGGGGACACCCCAGACAAGGGCCCAGACCCTGGGCCAGCCTCCCACGAGCAAACACATGCACAAGAGCCTCTGACTGATGTCCAACCACAGAGCACCCACTGCTCCCAGCCCAGCCTGGGCACCTTGGGTGCTCTGGTCAGTCCTTAATCCCTTCCAAACCCCACCTCCTTCCCCGCTGCACCCTCGGGGTGATCCCAGAATGCACCCCATGCCTGATGCAGGGGACAAAACGTTGTTTTCCAGTTTCTCCAACCAGCAGGAAGGAAACTGGGGGTGGAATCAATGAGCTCTATAAACAAGCAGCACAACGGGGATGTTGCACTAAACCCTGGGGGCAGGGGCAGGAGAGGCGGGGGGGGTCAGGTCGAGCAGAAGGGATCATCCCCTCCTCAGGGTTGATCCCCAGCTCTGCTCCCTGTCCCTCACTTGGGGTCCTTGACCAGGAGGCGGCGGATGAAGTCCTTGGCCAGCTCACTGGTGTTGCTGAAATACTCCTCATCAAAGTCGTAGTTGACAGCAGAGATGTTGGTCAGGGTCTCCTGCTTCGTTTCCCCCAGGAAGGGGGAGGCTCCACTCAGCCTGTGGAGAGAGCAGGTTGGGGACACCCCACAGAGGTGGGGGACTCAGGAGGGGGGTCACCCTGCAGGACCTGCCACCCCCAGATCTGCCTTATACTCACAGGATGTAAGTGATGACCCCGATGCTCCTGGAAGAGAAAGGAAGAGGAGGGTGAAGCCCCAAAGACCTGGGCCCCTCTCCGTGTTTTTGGCCCAAGGGGAGCCCAGAGCCAGGGAGTGGCCACTGGAAGTGCCTGGGAGGGGATTCACTCACCACATGTCAGCCTCCAGCCCCAGGGGTTCATAGTTCACAATTTCTGGGGCTTTAGGAGAAAAAAAAAAGGAGAAAATAGGTTTATTCTGGGGGAAAGCAGCCTGCCCCTGTGGGCTTATCCCAGCATCTCCCCACCCAGGGCCCTGGGGATCCCTGCAAAGCCCAGGGGACCCCCCTCCCCCTGCCACAGGTCTCACCTACAAACTCTGGGGTCCCAAAGATGTTCTTGAACTCGTTCCCAGCTTCGATCTTGTGGGCGATGCCGAAGTCGATGAGTTTGATCCGAGGGTTTGGCACGTTCTTGTCCAGCAGCATGATGTTCTCTGGCTGGGGGGGAACAGGAGATGGTGGGTACCCCCCCAGACAGAGTCACAGCATCACAGATCCTCACTGAGGCTGGAATAGCCCTCTGAGATCATCCAGTCCAGGCTGACACCAGGACACCAGCTAGACCATGGCACTCAGTGCCACAGCCAATCCTTCCTTGAACACCACGAGGGATGGTGACTCCACCACCCCCCTGGGCAGCCCATTCCAGTGTCTAATGACCCTTTCCACAAGAAAGTGCTTCCTAACATCCAACCTAAACCTCCCCTGGTGCAGCTTCAGGCCACAGCCTCTTGTTCTGTCACTGGTTGCCTAGGAGTAGAGTCCAGCCCCCAGCTGCCTGCAGCCTCCCTTCAGGGAGCTGTAGAATGATGAGATCTCCCCTGAGTCTCCCCTTCTCCAGGCTGAACAGCCCCAGCTCCCCGAGCTTCTTCTCATCAGACTTTCCCTCCATTCCCTTCCCAGCCTCATTGTCTCCTCTGGATCCTCCAGCACCTCCTTCTGGAAGTGCAGGGCCCAGAACTGCTCAGGGTGAGGCCTCCCCAGCGCCAGACAGAGGGTGAGAATCACATCCCTAGTCCTGCTGGCCACACCATTCCTGATACAAACCAAGATCCCCTTGGGCAAAATGCTGGTTCATGTTCAGCTGGTTGCCAACCAGTATTCCCAGTTCCTTCTCAGCCAGGCTGCTCTCCAGCCACTCACCCCCCAGTCTGCTGGGGGTTACTGTGGCCAGTGCAGGACCCTGAACGTGGCCTCGTTGAACCTCAGCCCATCCACCCAGCCTGGCCAGTCCCACCTCTGCGAGCCTCGTGCTTCCCCGGGCTCCTCTTCCCGCCGGGAAGCAGCAGTGTGGCAAGCAGGGGAGACCCCAGAGCCATCCCCACTGCTCCCCGGGAGCCCGCAGGCCGAGCAGGGGGTGCCCCAGCCCCTCACCTTGAGGTCGAAGTGGGCGATGCGCTTGGAGTGCAGGTAGTGCACCCCGTCCAGGATCTGCTTGAGGAACTGCGTGGCCTCCTCCTCCGTCAGAGACTCCTTCTCGGCCAGGAAATCGAAGAGCTCTCCCCCGGACACCAGCTCCAGGATCAGCACCACGTCCGTCTTGTTCTCGAAGATGTCGTGCAGGGTGATGATGTTGGGGTGCTGGATCTCCCGCAGGATGTCCACCTCCCTCTGGATCTCCTCCCTGCTCACCCCCCGGCGGCTGGACGACAGGCGGCGCTTCTTGATGAACTTGGCGGCGTACTCCAGACCCGTGTCCCGCTCCCGGCACTTCCGCACGATGGCGAACTGCCCGCTGCGGGGAGGAGGAGGGGAGGGAGGGAG
>VYZU01068209.1:33717-45787 GCA_013401355.1 Ceyx cyanopectus | reverse complement strand
CCACGCGAAGGGCCCTCAGCGGCTGCCGGCGGAACGGGCAGCACGGTGCCCACAGAGGCTCTTTGGATCTTCAGGGTATGTAAACACACCTTCAGTTTGAACCTGAGCACATTCTTCAAATCCTTGCCAGTGACTTCTATTGCATCCACATAAAGATGCTTCAGTTGGAAAGATGAATAAATACCTGAAAGGTACTTTAATAAACTCTTCCCTGTGGCCTTACAGCCACTGAAGTGGTCCTTCATCCACAGGACGGAGAGGAAGGGATTTGTATTCATGCGGGAAGGTTGGCTCCCCTCCGACATCCCACTTCCAGGTAGCTTTCAGGTCACACAGGATGCCAAACCAGGGGTCAGAAGGCTTAGCAGGTTGTAAAGTCATTACATGAGTGTTCAAATTTAGACAAACAGGTTTGAAAAAAGGGCTGGGAATATCTGTCTGCCCCAATCTCAAACCTGCTAATTACCTCACCCTCAAATATCTGCAGCCGTCAGCTGCTAAGTTTTGGAACCCGCTCTACCACACCCCTTTGCACAGTAGGCACACAGACATACTGAGAGGACCGGCTCTCCCAGCTTCGGAGAGAGGAGCACGTGTGATGAGAAACCCTTGAACAATTGCTTACGGTGGTCTAATTTTAGAGCAAATACACCGGTGACCAATGACAGAGCTTCTCTCTTTTTCTTTTTTTTTTTAATAACAATTTTTGTAGCAAACTTGCTGCAGTTCTTCCCTGCAGACCATTTAGAACTACACGCTTTTCTTGGACACCTACCTACCACTCAAATTATGTTCTTGTCTTAGGATATTATCAATAAATGCACCTGGATTTTTTTTTTCTTCTCACATTCTTTCGATTACATAAATTTTAGCTGACCAATTCTTTTTATGCTCAAATATACTATGAAATGTCATTTCTGTTATAAAAGCTAATTGATAATGTGATTTGTTATGTTGCTGAGACATAATTCAGAAAGATATTTTAAAGCCATTGATACATGGACTAGCTCTAACTGTTTAATATTTCTTGTATGAATGGCTACAGCACGAGGGACCGATGCGGTGCCTCAGGGATGAAATATTTTCAGAAGCTTTTATTCTTGTTGTCTGGGCTTGTGCCAGTATCTTTCTAGAAGAGAGCTCATATGTACTAAGCTGTATCTACTGTAATTTATTCCTTGATCATTAGTTAGTAGAATTTTTTCTCTAAGCTGCTGAATGATATATAGTATTTTAAACATTAAGAGCTCATAGTCTGATAAATGGAAAGCAGTCTCTGGAATACTCCTCCAAAAAGTATAAAATTATTTATTTAGTAAAAAGATTTAAAACGTATTTTTATTTTGTATTTAATAATTTCTCACTTAATGTAATAAAATTTCTTGCTTTTGTGAGATCCTGGCTGGAGTACCGCATCCATTCCAGGAGGCCCTAGCACAAGAAAGACATGGACCTTCTAGAGTGAGTCCAGAGGAGGGTTAGAGGGAAATGCCTCAGAAATGCCAGTCAGACGTACAGCGTGTGCCATCCACTTTTATGAGACTTACCCAGCATACATTGCTCAGCTGTAGGTGTTCTGCCCCAGCTTATCTGATTAGTATTTTCAGTATCTTACTCCCAACAAGTAAAGCTTTCATGTCTGAAGTTGCCTGGAAAAGGCCATTACTCTTTATCAATGCTTTCTGATAAAGTAGTGCTGTCAGACTGTAAAGAAATTTTTGGTCATACTCATTCATCTTTCTGACAGAGGTTGTTGCAATGTAGTTAGGGCTAAAGTATCAGATACAAATGGGAATATTTTTTGAGAAAAACACCTGGGTAGATTAAGTTACTTCCATCAGTTTCATAAATAAAACCACAGCAGTAAACTATTGAATAGGCCCGTTGTACCTGGATATCAATGGTTTTGATAACCTTTGCAGTCTTGCAGGCTTTATCCTGGATTATTCTCAAAGAACAGCACTGTCACTTCTGAAGCACTGCAACTTTTCTCGACTTATGAAATTTTTTATTTCAGTAAGGTGCAAGCTAATACAAAAATCATAAAAAACTTGTCATTGCTGAGCTATAGTGATGCAAAGGAAAGGTACCTGTTGAGACCTAAAAATAAACAAAAAATAAATGCAGTAACTTGTGGAAAGGGACTTGTGCCAGTGTCTGTTGAAACACAGCAAATTCAGAGACTTGAAAATACCTTATACTGTATCTTAATTTTTCAGGTTGAATAACTTCAGCACAGTCTATGATCTCTTCTTTACTAAACTCATGCTGTTACCTAATGCTCAGATACAGACCATAAAAAATACTTGCCCTATGTCTAAATGAAAAAGAAAAATGACATATGAAGGGAATAAAAATCATGCATGCTACGGAACACAGTTTGACAGAAGAGCTACAGTTCATATAAAGCCATCTACTTAAATTGTAAGATCAAGGGGGAAGGAAGCACAGGTTTCTATTATGTGCTTAAGAAAGGTATTTTGCATGTCATGGTTTTGTAATTATGATCTATATAGCCCTATAACTCTTCACCAGGTTCTAATTAACTATAGCACAGCAGGTAGCCAAGAAGAGTATCTTTTCAGAGTCATTTTAATGCTCTTATCAGGAACTCACAAGAAAGTATCCCAGGAAACTGACAAAACCACTATACTGGAAAAAAAAAAAAATAGACTCTTAAAATGGTTTTAGTTGCAGTAACGATCAAAGCTTCGTATTTTCCAGAAGTGCTAAATTATTTTACATTTATTTCTATTAAAAATATTTAATTTCCACTAAAGTTTTAAAGTATGTACTTTAAAAATGCATTGCTGATTAACGGATCGTGTCAAAAATTATATAAATGTAAAAATCTTTTGAGGGATTTTGGAGTAATTTAATATACCTTTAACTGTTATTTGCGAAAACTATAGGGAAATAAAGAAAGCAAAACTTACTGAACATGTTATTTCATACTACCTTGTTTACCAATGAAACTACAACTACTATTATATAAAAAGTTAAAAATCAATAAACTGAGAACAAGGTGACTTGGTACATTTTTCATCTATGCTTCTGATAATCTTCCACGTAAAAAGAAAACACATCAAGGAAAAGTCTTCCCTCAATGGAAGTGCACACAAGGATACGTTCCAATCTCACTCATGCATCGGTACTCAAAAACAGGAGCAGAATTTCCTTTCAAAGGTGTTCGTACTCAGGAAAATTTTTTAAGGGATTCACAGAGTTCAGAAAACCAGAGAGTACTAACTGAAATCTCTCAAATAAATGTTCTCTGATATTTTGCTGACATTTATTCTAATAGAAAACCATTTATATCCCAAACAGAAATCAGTCTATCAGCAAAAAAGAATATTTTCTTCAGCTGACCTCTCCTTAGACCATGTTAGAAATTCACACACGCTACACCTTTAAGTGCGACATGCACGTTATGCACAGTGAGTGCACTTCCCGGTATGAAAAGTCTGACACAAATTACCCAATAACGATGTTGGGTAAACCATATAGCACACAATTAAAAAATGATGGATGAGTTGAAGAAAGATCTGAGGACACGCGAGTGATCTGTTGTGCTTTGTCTCTAGGAGAGCTGTGAGAATCTGCTTCAGCTATAAAAATAAAAGGCATTGTTATTTCTGAATACTGCTGAATAGAAGAATGCTCTAAGTGCATAACAGCCTCTCTTTGATTAACATTTTGGTGTCTTTTACATTCTTTTTATAGTATCAATAACTGTCACGATATCCAGTAAGCATTCTCTGAAGAAAAAAAAAACAGCTTGAAAAATAGGCAACATTTCTGGTTTTAACTCTTGCTCTTCAATTCTATTGACAGTGTCAATTATAGTTATACTTTAATTTTATTTAGCCTTGTTTTAAGAGGCAAGTCCTATACAATGATAAGTAACTATATAATTGTATAAATAGTGTATTAAAAGCTGCTTTACTCAAAAATCCTTTCCTTCTCCAACAAGAACGCCGGGTCGAATTCGTATATATGGTGTGACCTTTTTACAATGCCCTTTACTGTCTAATCACTGCAGGCTCCTTTTTGCAGGCTACAATCCATACCGTTTATATAGTTCAGGTTATGCTCCTTCCCTATGTAACTTTTCAGTCACACTGCTTCATTTTATAACAGTTGCATGTAAAGTAAATGTTATCGGTCAGCTCTAAGAAAGTTTCCCCCAAAATTTTATAATGTGTAAAATACAGCTACTCCGATTATAATGTTGTATCTGTTCTTCCCACTCACAATTCCCTTAAAATGGTAACAAAAAAATTTCACTTATGACTGTGATCTACCCATAGGTCTACCAGGTTCTAGTTAACATGCACTGCCAGGCTTTTGTCCTTCACTTTTTCATTCTTACCTTCAATGGAATCTCTCTCCTGATGAATACAATTCCTTTGAAGAAGACGGACCGTCTGCCCGGTTGTTCTACCGACATGTAACAAATCTGGAAAGAAATGTTAGTTTCTGTGAGTTTTTAATGAATGTTTGAAAAACAAGAAAATATCATCCACACAGCCTGGTGTCTTAACTTTTCAAACCTAATGAAAAAGGATACCTTCACAGATTCATCTCTGGAGATGCGTTAAACTATAGTTTATGTATCTGCAGGTTGGCAAGTACTAAGGAACTGTTCCTCACCATGCAAACACCTATGCTAAAACCCATCTAAGCAGGTTACTGTTCTGTTTGAAAGATCAAACTGACAACAACACGGTGTCTCCTGCGGGCAGTTTACCTCCGGTGGAAACTCCAGGCAAAATTTGTTGAGGAGCAAAGAAAGAGGAGAGGTGGGAGACAAGCCGGTACTGAGCGTGTGCATACGAATGTCTGCACGATACGAGTGCAAGTGAAGACGAACAAAAATACTTACTCTCAGACACAGCATCCAGTCTTTCTGCATTCCCTTGCAAGGTAGTGTACCACTGGTTGGCTATTATAGAACGAACACCGGCGAGGCTTAGAAGCATAACCGTCTCTGTTGGTCTCTCTATAGCAATGTGTTTACAACTAAGAGAATAAAAAGTATTAAATCGGTAAACTTAACATATACATGACACATCAAAACCGTAAGTACATATTATGTTTTTGAATAGAAGGTGAAAAGGAATGCCATACTGTGTTTTCTTGTATGCTGACCGTAAACTTTTTTCTAATATTCATAAAGCGCCTTGATTTTAATACAAATATGTAGGTAACTTCCTACGTCTTTTCATGATGCGGTTTTATCATGTGGATTGCTCCCTGTTATATTACTGGTCTGGTCATCTCAGGAAAATGTGAAAGGAGTAATACACTAACTTACAAAAATACTGCAGATTACACTTTGTAAGACAGTCAAAATATGAGGAACTGAGTGAAGAGACTTGTTTAGTTTTGCTTAGGTTGCTGAAGGAAAACAGAAAATATCGCAGGAACTGAAAGCTTGCTCTTTGTAATATGCATGGCATTATTGTGGAGGCTTAAAAGCAAACCATTTGTAAAGTGGGATTAGATTTTTTTTACGGCCGAATATTTAAACGAGTATCTTTGGTATTCCTGTTTTAGTGACGAGGGGGAGAGATACTCAGTAGGTCTGGAACTGCAGCAAGTTTTATTAACCTCTGCTATTCACGGTAACTTCATCAGAGGACGATAATTAAAGTTTTCTGTAATCTTTTTGGGGAGATGCTGTTTGACTGTCTATGACTTAGTCTTAACTGAATGTTATTCTGAACTTTCTAAAAACTTTTAGGCTAATTATGTAAGTCCTGTGGATCAATTCACCAATCTATTAATGGGCTATCTGAAAGTTCAGCGTGAACTAAACAACTCATAACATTAGGACATTATAACTATTCTACTTTCTTTTAATACCTTGAAAGTTGTCATGTGCCATAAGAATTCATAATGAGCATACAATAAAAGTATATAAACCCTGCCACCTCTCATCTTAAACGTGAAGAAAATACTGAGTCTGTTAAGGCTAAAAAAGCTCCGATTAAAAATCTTTGAGATCCTGAACACATTATTTAAGACACCATAATAATTTATCTAGATAAGAAACTGCCTGACTGCTAAACTGTTCAGCATATGAAAACTTAGGCAGACTTTTAATAATTTATCTGTTAATGAGAAGTTTTATACATTTAATTAGAACATTTTGAGGATCTTGAACTCAGAATTGGGAGGCCTGTGTAATGTAGCGATGTTTCCATGTTGTATTTTCTCAATCGTTGCCTTTTGAGCCTGTTTAGCTCTACATAAAGAATGAAGCTACAAGATAGAGGTTAATTTCTCCCTTAGGTGTAGATATAAGCCCTTCTGTTTGAAGAAGTAAATGAGAATACTATAACTCAAAATTTTAACTTTGTTTTGAAATAAAAACAATCTGCCTTACTGTGGACTTTACCAAAGTAAACTTTATCCTACCTTTTGTGGATACTAGAGTTTGTAATTCTTTGATAACTTTGCTTTGACCGCACCAGATCTAGAAGTATCATCAAGTGGCATTCTGGAAAAAAGTATGTACAGTATGTATCTATCTGCACTAATAATAATGCCCAAAATAGTAAATGTAAGTAAATTCAGGTCTTTCTTAAGATAATTACTTTCTTGAGCGCTGTCTAAAGAACCCGTATAGAATTTATATATTTCAGTCCAAATTGTCAAGTATTATGTTAAAGAACATCAGTAAAGATACTAACAGTATCTGATGGGACTCTTTCTCAAAACACTTTACCACAGCGTTTTGCAGGATTTTTCCTGTGACACCTTAGTATAACTAATAATGAAGCCCACATACCGTCATTACAGATCGATGACCTATCAAGACTCAATTTTCTAGTTAGAAACTCTCGTAAGATAGAGGTATGGAAACGTTATCTACTGCAGCTCCTCTCCACAAGTTAGGGCCAAGTTACAGCTCAGACATTCTGTATTTTCCTTGTAACTTAGGATACTTCAAGAATTAAAAAGCTTTCCCTACTGTTTCTTTTGCTACAGCTTAAACCTGTTATTATTCTCCTAGTCCAAGCAGATGAGAAGCAAATTGCCTTTTTGGGAAGCCTCTGCCATACTCGAGAACTATTATTGTGTCTCCCCTCAATATGTCATTCTTTCCTCCTGAAGTATGTTTTATATACACATATACGTACGAACGCACAAATATTTATTAACAAAACTATGCACGCAAATCTGTGGTATAGCCTTCTGACCATTCTTAATGTTCTTCACCAACAACTTACTCTATTTGGTCAGTATTCTTTTCCAGTTGAGACCTTTGTAAAACTAAGTGGAGTGGGGAATTTCTTCAGGTATCTTGTAAATGACACGCCTGTATATCTATCCCTAAGCAGAGCTTCTTTTTTTTTTTCTCCTATCAAGATGAAGTAAATTCCTTTGTGATCCGCCTTTTTACTCTGTTCTGCAGTTCTGTCCTTTGAGCAGCCGTTCTCTACCTTATTAATGTTTAACGGATTATTTCTGCTTAAGCAGAACATTTTATAGTAGACCTTATGGAATTACCTTCTGCTAATCCTTCCCATAAAGCAAGGTTATTTTGCTGTCTAATCCTGCATTGCAGGAGCTGCTGAACCACCTCGTTCTATTTCTCAGCCAGATCTCCTACCCAGGTTTAGCAGCGATGCACTCTATTGCATCGTGTGAGTAATCAGTAACAGTATTTCTTAATATTTGGTCCAGGTTAGAGCCCTGAGAAACCTCAGATACAGTTCATAGCTATTAATAAAAGTACTTTGAACATGAAGATTGGTTCTACCGTAGATTCAAACTCAGCCTGCAAGACAACTGTAATTATACCAGCTAACAAGTAAAGGTTTGTAGATGATCAGAAAACAGAACAATCCTTTGAGGACTAAAATCAATACATTTGAAATTATTGTCTGTAAAATGGAACTTAAGATGCGCTGGAGAATGAATCCTGGCATATTCTAAGAGCAGGACACAAGGTAAGAGTTAATATGCTCAGGAAGTCAAATGTTGCGAGACCTGTAAATACCTGTCCTACAGGCATCTGAAACTTCATTTTAAAGGGTGACCAATGTATAGGGGAAGACGTGTTTTTGTGATGTCCAGTAATATTTACGCGTTTAAATCACTGTGAAACTCAACGTTTCCTGGAGAAGCTTCCCGATGATTTGCGTGGCTTCACAATCTGATGTGTACTGTCATTCTTAATTTTATACCTCAACACAATCTAGCAGTTCAGCTACCCTGACAAATTCAGCACAAATTTGCGCTTCTTCCAGATGCGTGAGGGGAATTGGAAAGGAGGACTGCGAATCCCCCAAACCAGTCCTGAATCTAAACCTTATGCTACAACACAAAATAAACACAAGTGGGAACAAAAGGTGATGTAATTAAGAAAATATTTTTCAGTTTGCTTATCTCACTTGGGATGCTCATAGCAACCAGTCTGTTGAGTATAGTATGAGATATGAATCTCTCCATCCCATAAAACAGAAATGCACTGCAGTTGGTCAGCAGCTGCTCCCATTCAGCTTGGCTGTAAGGAAGGAATAAGAAAGGAAGTTACTTTTGTTACTACTTTGCAAAAATATCCTTCCCAAATTTGATGAGAATTGTGAGCCTAGCTGGCAGCAAACACTATGTAATTTGATGAGGTAACAATCTTTGTAACTGCTATGAAGGTGCCCTGGAGCACCCACAAAATTATTTTCCTTAAATGGAGAAGATCTCAGAGGACTTACTAAGGATGGCCCGTGATGACTGTGTCGACTCATTGAACAGGACTTGTCTCTGCTTGACCTCTCAAGGTCCTTTTCATAAAAATGGTATTAGTTTCACAATCAGATGCTTGCAATTGTAAACAGCG
The DNA here is from genome assembly GCA_013401355.1 of Ceyx cyanopectus. Taxonomy (NCBI): domain Eukaryota; kingdom Metazoa; phylum Chordata; class Aves; order Coraciiformes; family Alcedinidae; genus Ceyx; species Ceyx cyanopectus. The sequence goes on along the minus strand of VYZU01068209.1, from coordinate 36,939 downwards.
AGATGTACCTTCGCTACTTGGCTTCCGAGATCTGCACTCCGATCTTACAGCTGGTTCAACGTGCACAGAAATGCTATAGTCTTTAACATTTGGATTTTAAAAGTTATGAGCAAAGCCAGAAATTACATTTATGCTCACATATGTTTAAAATATTCATCAAAGGCTGCACCAGTAGACTTTTTGTCAAAACTGTGTTATTTGCACGTTCAGCAACTCTGAGGCATCGAGCCTGGCTAAATCACTTTGTAGCACAGTAATTCAGATCCCTAAAATATCCTGTCTACAAATGTAACTAAGTGTTTCAAATAGACAATGGTTAGCTCTGTGTTTACCAGCTCAGCAAAACCTGGCCCTGTCTTATGACTCGAAGACTCTGGGAACAGGCACATTTTTTTAAAAAGCAGCACGGATAAAACACGAAAGGAAATAGAATATTACAAACCTTGGAACGCGGAGGTTGCCAATAACTCCTTCCCACTTTATGAATTTGTATTTTTCTAGGATTTCCTGTATTTTTTGGGAAGGACTGAAAGCTTCTGTAACAAGATAATGTAATCATTAAGACCTTAAAATGCCGAAAATTACATTAGGACATCCTAATTTCAATATTTTTTAAAAGGGGTTTAGGTCATCATTACATGATTACACTACATTACCCAGGTCTGGCTTTTAAAAGTGGAGTAGTTGTGGCAGTTTCCGTTTGTGTCAGACTGAATTAGTTTGTCCATGGGACATCAGCAAACCCTGTGAGGAGCAGTTGAGAACTCTGGGTTTGTCTCGTTTAGAGAGAAGGAGGCTGAGGGGACTCACTGCTCTCTGGGGCTTCCTGAGGATGGGACCCAGAGAGGGCGGTGCTGGGCTCTTCTCCCTGGCATACAGGGACAGGATGCCCGGCAATGGCTCGAAGCTGCGTCAGGGCAGGTTTTTACTGGAAGCCTTAGGAAGCATTTCTTTAAGAATGTTGTAACAGGCTTCCTGGAGAAGCGGTCGATCCTGTCACGGTTTATGAGGGCTTTCGACAATGCTTAGTGAGGTGTTTTTGGTGGTCAGGCAGTTAGACTAGACCAGATTCCATTCCCACTGAACAAAACCCTTCCGTTCCATTCCAGTAAATGCCTACTGCCTTGATAAATACATTCCAATAGGAAATAATACTCTCGATTATCCTTATATGACTGTTTGCAACTCGTAGCACCCTGCACCTTTCAAAGGTCTGCAAAAACTGTGCTTTTTTTGTCTTTAGCTTGAGAATTGCTGTACAGAAGTGGCGAGTCCGACTGTTCCCATCCCAGTCCATTGCCAATCAGTTCCATTTGTTCCCAGCCCATTCATGGATTTCTAACCATTTTCTTATTTAACAGAAATGATACAAAGCATCATATTTTTTTTCAGTTGACCTACATCCTTCCCCACTCTACTGTATCTTAATGGCATGTATCTGAAAAATTAAAAATTATGTAAGATGTTCTTGAAAGTAAGCATGGACTATGTAGTAAGAGATTACACAAGTAATTATTTACTTGGTGATATTAGGTCAGTATCTAGTAATACGAAGAAATAAGACAATCTAATTTCTTTCCTGAACCTGAAATAGGTTACCTTGTTTCACTAGTGCACCATTTGACAGGTGATAAGCAGTACTGTTCTGATAAAAAGTTAAGCATTTTTATCTTCAGCTTGTATTGTGACTTCATTTTCTGTTGCAGAAATTTCTAAATTCCATGGGTAGTTTGTGAAGAAAAAAATATATGTATTACCTGCCTCTCTTCCTTCATTATGGGGATCCACAATATCTGATAAACAGTTAAGTGTAAACAATGTAATGTAAACAATAAAAAAAGACATAGTTGAACTGATACACTCGGCTGTTTTTGGAAGGATACATTTAAAATTATGTACGACAACAGGCAAGCAATTGGAGGGTAGATCATTATTAATTTCGTCCTGCAATTGAAAATAATACATATCCTTTTGCATTCAGAAGTCTCAATCAAATATTAACAGTACTGCATACTTTGTGTCAAACAACTAACAAAAAGATATTCCACTGTTTTGAAGGCAGGATTAAAAGCAGCATGATACTCAATTATCAATGAAATTTTAATTAACTTTAAGCATCCCCCAGTGGGTTATTAAATATGTCACATTTAAACAAAGAGTATGATTTTTCAAAGAAACAACTCTGTAATTGTTGCAAAATCAACAAGAAGCAAATTTCTTCAGGACTTCAGTGATATCTATTCCACTTAAGAATTCTAGCTTCTACACACACCATTTGTAGTACTTTAACATTTTTACACAAAAATAAGAGCTCCTTCTATTAAATTTATTTTAAGAATGTGGAAAGCTCACCTTTCTGACATTCTTTTTCTGATTAGCTTTTGGGTTTGTTTTTTTAGATAGTTCAACATCTGTTTTAACTTCGGTCTCTGTGGAATTGAAAAGAACAGATTTTAATTTTTTTTTAAAGATATAGGCAGTTTTAGAAAGTACAACTTCTTGAAAGACTACTTATGTTTGTTAAAACATAATCATTAAACTAGAAAAGTAAACATTATTTTCACATTCCAGCAAGGCAAGGACATTCCCCAAACCCTGCTGCCTAAAAGGAATGCTCTGAAGTCCTAAGGCATGCAAATGCTTCATTATGTTGCAGATTGAGGACAGAGTTGAACAGTGATTACCGAAGCACTTAATAATGCTGTCACCACATACATTCATTGTTGATGGTACTGGAATAACTGAAGCTTCTGTGAGATGCAGAGAGATCAAAACGAAAGTTTCCTATTTTAATCTGATTTTTTTTTTTTTAAGGGATTTTTAAAAAGCCCAGAAAACTGACTTGTACTTCTCCCTGTATATAGGACTGCTACAGAAAGCACATGTCTCAGCCAGCAATCGATGCACCTCGGGGGAAGTTTGATGTATGTGTAACTACTCATATGGCCAGTGTTTCCTCAGTCAGTGGCGACTTTTGTAATCACAGACTTTTTAACAGTTTCCTCTCCATTTTCTGCATTTAAATTACACAGCCATAAGAAGTTTCACTTAAAAGGGAGAAAAACAGAAAGGGAAAAAAATCCTCATGTATTCTAAAACATGTTCCAGACCCTGTCCTAAGACCTGTAACAGTATATGAATGCGTATGCAAACTAAAAGTATTCTCAACTGAGAATATTCACATTTCCTTCTCTTTACAAAGGAGGGGTGAAATGAAAAAAG
>VYZU01068209.1:508-33347 GCA_013401355.1 Ceyx cyanopectus | reverse complement strand
ACAAAGCATCATATTTTTTTTCAGTTGACCTACATCCTTCCCCACTCTACTGTATCTTAATGGCATGTATCTGAAAAATTAAAAATTATGTAAGATGTTCTTGAAAGTAAGCATGGACTATGTAGTAAGAGATTACACAAGTAATTATTTACTTGGTGATATTAGGTCAGTATCTAGTAATACGAAGAAATAAGACAATCTAATTTCTTTCCTGAACCTGAAATAGGTTACCTTGTTTCACTAGTGCACCATTTGACAGGTGATAAGCAGTACTGTTCTGATAAAAAGTTAAGCATTTTTATCTTCAGCTTGTATTGTGACTTCATTTTCTGTTGCAGAAATTTCTAAATTCCATGGGTAGTTTGTGAAGAAAAAAATATATGTATTACCTGCCTCTCTTCCTTCATTATGGGGATCCACAATATCTGATAAACAGTTAAGTGTAAACAATGTAATGTAAACAATAAAAAAAGACATAGTTGAACTGATACACTCGGCTGTTTTTGGAAGGATACATTTAAAATTATGTACGACAACAGGCAAGCAATTGGAGGGTAGATCATTATTAATTTCGTCCTGCAATTGAAAATAATACATATCCTTTTGCATTCAGAAGTCTCAATCAAATATTAACAGTACTGCATACTTTGTGTCAAACAACTAACAAAAAGATATTCCACTGTTTTGAAGGCAGGATTAAAAGCAGCATGATACTCAATTATCAATGAAATTTTAATTAACTTTAAGCATCCCCCAGTGGGTTATTAAATATGTCACATTTAAACAAAGAGTATGATTTTTCAAAGAAACAACTCTGTAATTGTTGCAAAATCAACAAGAAGCAAATTTCTTCAGGACTTCAGTGATATCTATTCCACTTAAGAATTCTAGCTTCTACACACACCATTTGTAGTACTTTAACATTTTTACACAAAAATAAGAGCTCCTTCTATTAAATTTATTTTAAGAATGTGGAAAGCTCACCTTTCTGACATTCTTTTTCTGATTAGCTTTTGGGTTTGTTTTTTTAGATAGTTCAACATCTGTTTTAACTTCGGTCTCTGTGGAATTGAAAAGAACAGATTTTAATTTTTTTTTAAAGATATAGGCAGTTTTAGAAAGTACAACTTCTTGAAAGACTACTTATGTTTGTTAAAACATAATCATTAAACTAGAAAAGTAAACATTATTTTCACATTCCAGCAAGGCAAGGACATTCCCCAAACCCTGCTGCCTAAAAGGAATGCTCTGAAGTCCTAAGGCATGCAAATGCTTCATTATGTTGCAGATTGAGGACAGAGTTGAACAGTGATTACCGAAGCACTTAATAATGCTGTCACCACATACATTCATTGTTGATGGTACTGGAATAACTGAAGCTTCTGTGAGATGCAGAGAGATCAAAACGAAAGTTTCCTATTTTAATCTGATTTTTTTTTTTTTAAGGGATTTTTAAAAAGCCCAGAAAACTGACTTGTACTTCTCCCTGTATATAGGACTGCTACAGAAAGCACATGTCTCAGCCAGCAATCGATGCACCTCGGGGGAAGTTTGATGTATGTGTAACTACTCATATGGCCAGTGTTTCCTCAGTCAGTGGCGACTTTTGTAATCACAGACTTTTTAACAGTTTCCTCTCCATTTTCTGCATTTAAATTACACAGCCATAAGAAGTTTCACTTAAAAGGGAGAAAAACAGAAAGGGAAAAAAATCCTCATGTATTCTAAAACATGTTCCAGACCCTGTCCTAAGACCTGTAACAGTATATGAATGCGTATGCAAACTAAAAGTATTCTCAACTGAGAATATTCACATTTCCTTCTCTTTACAAAGGAGGGGTGAAATGAAAAAAGCAGAGGGCACGTTATGCTGAAGTCACTACTTATTACAGATATGAACACAATACAAGAACCTCTTTAGAACAGAAGACTTCTATGGAATAGAGAGAGATTTTTTCTAAACTTATTCTGTTTTTTTGCTTAGGCCCACTAATTTTAATAATTTGAGTTAAAACATGTTTCTATCTATGTATGAGCAAAATGCAACTTCAAATTTTTAGCTTTGATTTATTAAAAAAAATGTTTAGTGCCTGTATATATTACTCACTTTTAGAATAAATAATAAGTTATTTTTAAGATGCCATAAAGACAAGTTTACCAACTGTCCAACTACGTCACCTAAACTCATTTCACTGAAGAGTTTACATAGGGTGTGTCTGCAGTAAATAAGTCCATAAAGCCATCAGGGTCTGATTTCGCTCGTGCTGACTAAAGCCCTTCATGTGTCCATAACTACACAGAGAGAAAGTAGATCGGGGATTAAAAGTCTTTTACATTTGATACTTTGTGCAAAATCTTAGACTAATGTTAAAGAAAATTAACAGAACTCTGAATTTTTTTTCAGTGAAGCCAAAAACAGCTTTGAAGAGTTTAAGACCATAGTTGTACAATGAAAACTTAGCAAGCCACTTTAGATTCCACTGAATTTTATGTAATTCTTTACTGTGCTAAGTTCTTTGTCCTTGATCAAACAAAGAAACTTGAAATGCTTTGATATTAAGCAGTTGAAATTAATACTAAGTGTGCACATAGTCTGATTTATGAGTAGTAGGTACATTGCTGAAAGTCAGACAAGAGCTTAAAACACTGGTTCATGTTAAATTCTGTAGTCTCTATCTGTGACATCATTCTTAACAAATACCTTCTTGTGGTTAAATTATAATTAGTAGAAGTACTTAGTGCCATTTATTGACCTATTGAATTGAACTTTTTGGTCATTTGAAAATCTTGAACCACAAGGAAAAATTAAACAGGAGCAGGAGTTAGAAAAGAGTGAAGATTTTTACTGAGTTCTCTTTTGCTTTGCAGTTAAGATCAGTATCAGCTCACTAAATATGAGTGTCCTAGTAGAGGCTTTTATATATAGACAAAATTTATGTTATGTGCAAGTATGAATTAAAAAATAGAATTGTATGGCTTTACTTTGAATACACATTCAGATGCACTCATTCATTTTTCTAATTTCTAATCTCATTTTTATTTACAATTTTGACCCTGCGTATTGTGCATTGTGCTTGTCATCTACTTCCAGGGTTTGTTTACTGTATACTGTCAGATCCTGCTCTGAAGACAGCATGATGAATTTCTGGGGTGCTTATCATGATAGGCGTCAATAGCACTTGCCCACTGAGGGGCAGTAACTACACATTCATGTACTTTTCATCATGTATATGAATTAATCTTTGTTTCCTGAAGTAACTACATTTTGCTGTTACTGAATATGGTCAATTATCATGTCTCTGCAGACTTCAAGTTCTAGGAACTTATTTTTGTGTTCAGACATTAATAATGCTGTGTCTGATTTCTTCAGACAAGCTGTTGCTCTCCTTTTTTTTGGCTATTTTTTTTTCTTCTTTCCCATAAGCCCAATCAAAATCCTCTCTCATGTAGCTTGTCTGATGTTAAGGTGTGTAGAGGTCAAGATTCTCCCTGTCTGGGACTGCTAGAGCTTGGATTTTCAGAGCGTGTAGTCTCATATAGCACTGAAAATATCACAGACTATCCCACGCTGATTCCTGATGCAGCTTGGCACTGCAAACCTGCCTTCATTATTTCAATACAGCCAGCAAATAAGAAACATGTGCTTAGTGATCATCCTGGAGAAGTTTAAATGGCATGAGTGCATGGGATTATTACAGAGGCAGGTACAGAGTACTTCTCTCCAACATTGAGCTGCTTTAGGTACAGCACCAGCCTTGTTCTCCTGGTATTCCCTTGCTGAACACAGAAGGAGCAATCAAATTCTAACCAGACTCAGAGTGAATTAAGTTATGAAAGCAGTGCAGACTAGGAACATGTTTTGTGAAAGAATGGCTGCAGACGTGGAGTGTAACAAGAAGGATGAGATAATGAGGATTGTAAATGGAAAAAAAACAAGCAGGGAGAAAGCTGCCTTGGGCATGTGGGAAAGGTGTGCCCAGGCCACCAAAAGCTTTCCCTGTCATTCATCTGGAAGATCTGGCGTGTCTCTTGTAAATGGGGCTCATCCTTCTCTGAATCTAGGAGGGTACATTTGGTTCATGTAGGCATTGTGCTGTGGAAAATATAGTAACTGGTGATCTTACATTTCATGCTCGAATTCAGCTTTTTTCTGCATCCATCAGGCATTTTCCCCTGGGAGCATCCTGGGCAGCAGCAGGGGGAGCACTGAGAGCACAGGAACTCTATCCCAGTGCTTCCCTAGCTTGCTGCCACAGCTGCTGGGAACAGCAGTGGCAGAGAAAAACCTGCTCATCCTGGCGTATGTTAGGGACACNTTATTACAGATATGAACACAATACAAGAACCTCTTTAGAACAGAAGACTTCTATGGAATAGAGAGAGATTTTTTCTAAACTTATTCTGTTTTTTTGCTTAGGCCCACTAATTTTAATAATTTGAGTTAAAACATGTTTCTATCTATGTATGAGCAAAATGCAACTTCAAATTTTTAGCTTTGATTTATTAAAAAAAATGTTTAGTGCCTGTATATATTACTCACTTTTAGAATAAATAATAAGTTATTTTTAAGATGCCATAAAGACAAGTTTACCAACTGTCCAACTACGTCACCTAAACTCATTTCACTGAAGAGTTTACATAGGGTGTGTCTGCAGTAAATAAGTCCATAAAGCCATCAGGGTCTGATTTCGCTCGTGCTGACTAAAGCCCTTCATGTGTCCATAACTACACAGAGAGAAAGTAGATCGGGGATTAAAAGTCTTTTACATTTGATACTTTGTGCAAAATCTTAGACTAATGTTAAAGAAAATTAACAGAACTCTGAATTTTTTTTCAGTGAAGCCAAAAACAGCTTTGAAGAGTTTAAGACCATAGTTGTACAATGAAAACTTAGCAAGCCACTTTAGATTCCACTGAATTTTATGTAATTCTTTACCGTGTAAAATTAGCTAGCTCAGCAACTACAATCAGAATGTACATTACTGAAACAAGTCTAGCGTAGTAGCTATTAAATCTAAAATACTGGAAGCCTCTTGTATGCGGCAGTCTTCCAGTAAAATTTAATACAATGTTCATATTATTTAAATGTTAAGTATCTTGTTCGCTGCATCATTACGCTAATGCAAAGAATATTTATCTAATAGTACCTGACTCAGCTAGATGTACTCGATTGTAGAGAATCTGGAGAGAAAAATCTCTGGATACAGAACATATTCCATCCTTTTTAAAGATACTCAGAGCTTCCAAAGGCAATTCCATAAATAAGGTATCTCCTATTAATACCACACACAATCCCAACTCCACAGGTGTACCTAAAGAAATGTGACAGAAAATGGCCGAGATTTAGTATCCCCCAGTATGTATATAAATAATTGAAATTAGATGGCCCCCTAAATTTCTTCTGCGGTATGACACCTGAACGCCATTTTACTGTGGATTAAGCACGTTATGCAAAAATATATCTTTTGATACCACTACTCCTAAGATGCTATCAAACTTCTTTGCATATGCACTCGTGACACTGATTCTTCAGAGGGAAAATTATCCCCATATTATTAACCAACCATCTCAGATTGAGGTCCAGGTATGTGTAATGTATTCAACAAAATTATGTTAGAAAATGCAAACTTGTCTTAGCGGTGTTTGGCTAAGAAGTAGAGAGTTGTAAAGGAGCTCTCTTAACCAATATGGTGTCTTTCTGTAGGAAATGTTTGGTTTTGTTATTTAGGAAAAAAGTACTGAATGTCATTATGACATTATTTTCGTGTTCTACAGATAAACAACAAATACATTCAAGACAAGTTATTCAGCCTTTGCAGAATGATGGAAGCAGCCAGCAGTCAGAGTGTAGAAAACTCTCTTGCAGGTAAAAGAAAATGCAAACATAGATCTTTTGTAATTTTTAGTTGAGAAACCACATTGCTCCCCACCATAAAGCAAAAAAACTAATACCGTAAGCAAGCCATGGACTTGATAGCAACCAACTTGTGAGACTGTAAAGCAAAAAGCAGGAAAAGATGAATGAAGAAGAGATGAACAGACTGGACTTCAGAACATTCTTTCTTTTGCTCTTTCTTCTGAAAAGACTGGCTTGTAATACAGCCCTTTTATTTATCAGTCTAAAGCCTGTATAATTTGGAAGACTGTAAACACATGTAAAAAGATAGCTCCATCCAGCATGTAAATATCATCTTTGGAAGTATATTAAAATACTTGATCTAGAAAATAGACAAAAACATTGCTAAAGCTTTTTTTCTTCACCCTGGGTTAAAGACAGGATTTTGACATCACACACACACGCACGTGTCGTACTCAAGAGAGCACATACCTTGTATTCTATTGGGTTTGGCATCCTTATCTTTCACTTTCATTTTTCCTGATTTAGCAGCTGCAGCTGATGTGCTCTGTTCTCTGGGAGGAGGAATTACAAAATACAGTGAAAAATATTACCAGAACTAATACTTATGTAAGTAAAAGGTTTTTTCCATGAAGACACAAAGACAAAACTGCTTCAATCTCAATAAGACACAAAGGAGGTACTCCCTTTGGAGCTCCTGTCCTTAGGAAATTCCAACCTAAACTCAATATTGTATAAATTAAGCAGGAAAGCAGTGCTTGTAAGAAATGTCCGTTAGTCTATCATATGGCTCAATCCTCTTAGTCTTATATATCCTGTCTTTCAAGATGTTAAAAATTCATCCAATAGGGTCTATTCCTGATAACACTTCATTCCCATATTTGTAGAACTTAAGTCAACGTCACTGCACAAACAATGATAAAACAAGTCTAAATATCTTACCTAGTATCAGAAAAATCGAACTGTGACAGCACTGGTTTCAGATATTCTTCCATAATTTCCAATATTTCAGAGAAATCTGATGTCAAATCATGTCCGTTATCGTCTGTTTTCTCTGTTGGATTCTACCACACACATTACAACAACAAAAAAAGAATACTTACAAAATGCTATCTAATAAGGATGGAGGGTGTACCATGTTAAATCAGAGGCTAAATCAAGTAATTTGAAACATCACAGAATGGAAAACAGAAGTACAGAAAGTCAGTTTCAAAGCTACTTTACTGCAAAACTTTACTGCAAAATATTCTAACATAGCAATGAGTACACAATGTCAATATTTATTAGTTAAGTAATCAAAATACTTCTGCAATTTCAATGGGAAATGTGGCAGAGAAATCCAGTAGTAAGAAAAGATAATGTGATGCTCCAAATAACGTGAAGAAATTGTGAAAGGATGACTTTGAGAAATAAATAGAAACTGCAAGATGGATGCAGAAGTATCAAATGGAAGTGTATGGAGAGATCAGTACAGCCAAGCCAGGAAAAAAACTTTAAAAAATGAAGAAAATAGGTAAGGAGAGAATAGAATCATGTAGGAGATAATTACATTAAAAAAATGGAAGCTTCTAAAAGACAATACTGGTGTTCACAAAAATAATAGCTGGAAAAAATAGCTCAACTAAATGGAGAAGAGGGTTGGTATTGACCGGCCTTCTCATCCAAAGCTCTGTTTGCGTTGCTCTGTCCGAGCTGCACGCGTGATTATCGACATTTGTAACGCACATGCATTTAAAAAACCTAAACCGTATTGTGCATGTGTGTGTGTCTGTCTGTTCTACCTCACATTATCACCTTTTTTGTTACTTATGCAGCTATGGCAATGTCGCATAAGTTGCCATTACAACAAAGGCTCACGCTGGACAAGAGAAAAAGCAATTGACAAATCAACCATCTGCAAAAATTATTTTAACTGAAAGAAGCTAAAGTGACAAATAAACAGAATTATAAATCAAGAACCAGATGTGTCAAAGTTGCGTGATTAAAATAACAAAAGCTTGGACAGAAAACTCAGTATGAGGTATATTTTTTTAACTTCATATTAGTGATGGAAATAAGCCTACACCAGGTTTTGTTAATATGCTATTCATAGATTCATAGATATTTAACGCTGAATTTCGGTTGATATTAACAAACCTCAAATTTATCTATGGAGCCAAAATTGAAGTACATTACAATTCTAGAATGTAGACTTGCGTATTTCACACGTACAAAACTTTCTCATCTTGCAACTTGTAAACTTAACATGCAAGTTGCAAGTTCCTCCAGCATACGTTTATGCTACACAACTTGTGTTCACCCATTGTGAAATACAATGTCCTTACAGAATTTAGGCTTCTTGCAGTAAAAAAGTCTATATTTATCATATAGACTGTTCATAGCTATAAACTTAAATTCCACGAGATGAGTTCTTGAAGCAAAATTTTGTGACTAACAGACTTGCATCGACTGTGTCCTAGTGCAGAAGATACTGAGAGCCCTAGAAAGAAACTCTTCTTTGTTGGAAATCCCTAGCTAAGATAATTTTATTTGGATTGAAGGATTGAGATCTGTGAACCCATTATTTTATTTTCAACAGCTGGGGCTTTGATGTGACATGAAAGGCAACGTACATTTGCAAAAGCAAATCTTAAGATACAACACATTTTCAAGTAAATTGATCTCAGTTGCATCAACTTCCAATTCCGACAAAATACTGAACAATAAAAAGTTTGTTCAAAATTTTTTTACTACATGTTTTTCACTGTATTTGAGATATAATCAAATGTATTACCTTGTCTGTTTTGGAGACACATTTCTGAAAGCTTTGAATTACGGTCTGTTTAAGTTGATTCTTCATCTTTTGTTGCTTATAAAGATGTACTTTTTCCAGCAAAATACAAAATGTATCAGGATTCACAGGAAATCGAAAAACTTTAGCTTGCACTATTAAAAGGAGGATAGCACCATTTTAAGACTCTTTTTGAGACATCATATTTGTTCTTGAAAAGATGACTGTACGGAGACCATCAGATTCAAAAGCCACGGTATTTTAAAATTAAATGACTGGAATAACTTGTTTTGTATATATTTAGCACAAAATACATACAGAACTGTACGTGAAATAAAAAAAAACCCTCCACAATTATTTAACTATAATGAGTCTAGACTTCAAACTAAAATACAATAAACTGTGACTAGATACATTACGTCTGATAATGAAACACATGCGTTTAGGTAATCACTTTCCTCTGATATTAATGAGTTACAATTATATTTTAAATTTTAAAATTTTACTGAATTCAACAGTGAAAGATATGAGCCTTCTCATAACATCTGCACAATGATTTATTTTTAAATGTAAGAGGCACTTACCCACTAGCTGAGTCGGTTTTCCTTTTTGCTGTGCAGTATTTACTTTTGGCATTTCAATCAATGAACTGTACAAAGTTGATCTACGGAAAGCAGAAAACTGCTGAGTGGATTATGTACTGTTCAGCCTTGTTTATGTGAAGTAAATTTACTAAATGAGTAATTATTATCCTCTAATTTAATGCATTCACGGTCTCAAGACAGTCTTTAGCCCTGCCTTGGTGTGTGAAACCTGCAAAACCTAACTGGAATAAGTGAGATCCGTAAGGAAAAGTATTCTGTTGCTACATATCCAGTAAGATAGTTTTTCATTTGTTTCATGACAACCTTTTAAGACTTCCCAACTGGTGAAGGTACTCCTAGCCAGTTGCTATAGTCCAATTTATAAATAGTCCAATTTTTCTAGTTAACCTTAGGTAAAGAGTTCATTTGTGGCCAAGTATGACCCCTCCTAACATTTTTTGAGAACATAAGCAATAAGAGCTGGAAACTATTACCAGAATTTAGGAGGGTATCAAGAATGGCCAGAAACCATTCAAGTGACCTCTGGAGATTTAAGTGATAATTTGAGAAATTGAAAGTACAGAAAAACACAGAGCTTTGATCTGCAAGCAGTTTTACTTATGTGTTAAATTGTTCAGAACCTTAAAACTGAAGTCCAGCAAAAGCAGAAGTAAAAGGCAAACAACCAAAATTCTGATAATTTACAGGTAAAAAAAATGACATTTGTAACACAAGGAATGCTAAACCAAAATTATGAAACTGTATACCTGTCCTCTGAATGCTGGAGAATAATTATGTAGAAATTAGATGGCAATTCATCCATGATATTAAAATGTTCAACAGGAATACAGAGATTTCTCCATGCCTGTACAATAATTCAGAAGTAGCGTTATTTTTATAGATTTTAAACTTCCAATCTCGGTTCTTCCATCATAAAATTGGTAGTAATTCTAGGAAAGAAGGTACTAATATTAAAATAAATATCTAAACAAACACTCAGCAGATGTGCCAGGAGAGAAGGCTTCATCTAAACAACGGGGAACATTTCCCTGTGAGGATGGAGCACTGGCACAGGCTGCCTAGGAATGCCGTGGAGTCTCCAACCTTGGAGATATTAAAAAGCCAACAGGACGTGGTCCTGCTTGGGCAGGAGGGTTGAACAAGATACTCTTCAGAGGTCTTTTTGAACCTCAACGTTCTGTAAATACTGTAACTTCTTCCATTCTTCACAAGGTGACATTTTTAGACAATACACTATCTGTAAAGTTAAAATGCTATCAAATCCTATAGCAAAGCAAGGGAGCAAAATAATTCATTGTAGTATCTAAGTAAGAGACCTTCCAATTTTATTTAAGACACCTCCCCAAAAAAAAACTACATTAAATTTTACTGGTTTTGTGTGTCAAGGCTTCAGTAGCTTGGGGAGCTGCAAGTGTGGCTTCTGTGAGAAGACACTGGGTGCTGCCTGTGTTGCACTGACGCAGTTTTAGCTGGTTTCAAGAATGCTGGCCAAAGCTGAGCCCATCAACAATGCTAGTGGCATCCCTGTGACCTCAAAGAAAGGATAAAAATACTGAGAGGGAGAAAACATGAGAGAAACAGCACTGCACTCCCAAGGTCAGTGAAGAGGGAGGGGGAGAAGGTGCTCCAGGCACCAGAGCAGAGATTCCCCTGCAGCCTATGAAGCCCATGGCGAGGCAGGCTGTGCTCTGCAGCTGATGAAGGTCCACAGTAAAGTAGATCCCACCTGCAGCACATGGAGGATCCCACACTGGAGCAGATGGATGATCCCTGAAAGAAGCTGTGACCCTATGGAGATCCTGTGCTGGAGAAGGCTCCTGGCAGGACCTACAGCCCCATGGAGACAAGCAGTTTTTGTCTGAGAGGAACCCAGCTCACAGTCATTGTATCAGGATGCAAATGAGAGTACTACGAGCAAGGACAGCTGGGAGATTCACTTAGAAATTGTATTCCTGATCTGAACTAAAAATCTCAATTTTAAGCAGCACTAATTCACGCTCAGGGAGAACTACTTCAGGCACCACTTTGATTTCCCGCATCTCATGCTGCCCGGAATCTTGCAGTTCAAGAATGGAGCCATGGAGGGATGTCTTGATTGTCACCATTTCTTTCCTGAGCTACTGCACTAAGTACAGACACGGTGAGTGTTGATTTATGTTTTCATCTAGTATATCTGCTACCAGGTAGACAATTACAGCAACTCAAAATCAGTGGCTTCTGAGCAAAATGCTATCCTACTCATAAATAAAAAACAGCACACACAGAGAAAAGCCAAACCAGCAGCCTAAAAATGTGTATCTTTCTTATCCTGTTCTGTATCTCTGCTTGCTGCATTCTGTAACAACTAAACCCTGCCAGCTACAGCTAATCCTTTCTATTTTACTTGCTTTAAATTTCATTCATTTCTAATCTAGGGTCTTCCACTCTTAGTTTTGATACTGACTGTTAGATCTCAAACATTTGAAGAATACAAAGTTCTCGGGCAGCTTAGACTGAAAGATGGTAATTATCTCCCAGAAAAGTTTATCCATCCACCGTCCAGACCGTGACAGGAGTCTCTGTTGCAAGGATCCTTTACAATAGCATCATTAGCTGCATTAGGCAAGACTCACTTGCAATTCATTAAGTATGCAGACAGCACAACTGATTATCCAGCCATACCAAACTGTAACCATCAGACAAACTGGAAATGCAACCTTAAAACCTCACTTCTACCTGCAGTTATATAGCACATGCCACACAGAAAACAGACCACAAACAAAACCACAGGACAGTACACACCATACCAATAAAAATGTTACTCTGATTCATGACCATGTCAACCCATGAACTCAATTCAAGAAAAAAAAGATTACTAGAGTTTAAAGAAAATAGATTAAATAGGTATCCGTGTGTATATGTATGTTTATGTACATATGTCTCCCTGTGTGTATTTATACAACATACATATAAACCCCTAAGAAGGAGCATGTGGATGCTAAAATAACTACTGCCTGGAATTTTCCTTCTCGTGGGATCGCAAAGACTCCCACCTGCTGTGACCTTGGTGGCGGCTGTTAAAAACAGTAGAAAGATGTTTTGACTATGGGTGTTGTGACACCCCAGCCAATCACCCCAGGGGGTGGCTGGCTTCTTGTCCAATTGTCTGCAGGTTAAAAAGGGTTAAAAAGATATGTATATTAATAAATAAAGGCTTCTTGGCATCTACGTGAAGAAAATCATCTCTTCTCACTCTTTCTCCTCCTCCAGCAACTAGCAGATAAGCAACAGGAGCACAACTCAAAAATTTACCACAGAAGTAGCAGTCAGTTGCTGTTCCACATTTTTCAGAAGATCACTTGTGCTTCTGGTGTTTTTTAAATGATTCTGAAGATGCAGTAATGCTGCCAGCTGAGAGCTGTTGGTGCCTGATGTAGCTGTTAGAAGGATACTCTTCATCATCATAGATGCTGAACAGCTCTGTAAAATGTTTATTTTTCCTCCTCAATATAACAAATATAGTGTATGTATGTATTTATAAGACATATATATATTAAAGAAAAGTCTCTTGCTTGAAAGGCACGACATTAGCAAAAGCCTGTCTACAATTTCTGTTTACAATATAACGTAAACAGTCTGGTGATAAGTTTTCTTAAATATGAATAGCTAGAATTGACTTAGTTGTTTACATTTATCACCAACGTTCCAGCACTTTACATGGCAAGGTAGATGCCTGTGTTCTGAACAGTCTTTCAAGCAAGTGGATTCTTTTCTGTGGTTTTGTGACTTCTACAGTATAGCTGTCACATCACACATTTAAATATAATACAAAGAACAATATAGGAATAAGGCTTTATATCCCTTCTTTCAGCAAACATACCGATCCTGTCCTCTGAATTGATGCCTGCTAAAAGTGAAAGCTTATTTTTCTTTAAATGCAGCTATCACAAAAAAAAGAAAAGGCAATTTGTGTTGACCTAACTACAAATTCAGAAGTGAGGCTTAATGTTGACAAGGAGTGACATTTTCAGCTTGTTTATTTGTTTGTTTGGTGTGGGATTTTTGTTTGTTTTTAAAATAAAAACATTTCTGGGCATGAGAGTAATTTATAGCAATTGAATTAGCAGATTTTTTTTCCACAGTAAAACACAAGACTACACACAGTTTTGGTGCCTTGATATGCACCTACTTAGCTTGTTCACTAACAAGCTTGGCAGCAAACCATAAATACGTTGTGCTGCAGGAGTACAGGAACAATGAAACCCAGTGTTAGCTGTTTCCCGATTTACCAAAAGACCCACCTAGTCCATTCCACCCATGGGTGGAGGTATTTGAAAACCCAATTGCCAACACAAAAGCGGCTGCTTACTGCCTATCCATATTTCCTGCAGTTGCGTGGATGTGGTGGGAAGCAAATTAGTATCAGGTACATTTCTGTAGATCTACAATGGAGATGATGGTGCATGAAGTATGTATTCATTTGTTCCTGCTATAGGGAATATAACCCTTACAGCCATTCCTGCTCTTCTCCGTGATGAAGGCACATACTCACATGTACAATTCATACATCTTCAAGCCATCTAAAGGACCATGATACAGAGCTGTTGATTTGACAAACTGCACGTAAACTTCTCCTATCTACCCCAGAAAAATGAATTAACAAATCCAAAGAAACCTTTTTAAACGTATTTTTTTAGAGAAGGATGAAACTCTATTTTGTGGTAAAGCCTTACCTTAGCTAATCACATTATAGTAATTTAGTCACATTGAATTCTTCTCACTTATGCAATCATTGACGAAGACACCGAGTCAAACATAAAAGACAAGAGAATTGTCTGATGAAAAGCTGTGAAGTTGGAAAACTTGTATTTGATTACCTTTATTACTTGCTCATTTATACATTTTTCAGGTTGTATGAATAGACATTTTTGGTTATGTAACTTAGAACACCTATATACTGGAAAGAAGCATAATACATTAGCTGTATTACCTGATGAAGTGCCAAAAACTGGCTAGTGGAGACTGGATCAAGCTGTTGAAAGCATTCAACCATTTCAAAACTAGCAGGAGCCAGAACATCCATAATATGATGATTGAATGCAATACCCATACTCTGTAGCAAAGCTTCACTGGACTGAGAAATATATTTCTGAGACAACCTATGTTTTTTCTAGATGATTAAAACAAAAAGGTGTATATTAAAATAGGTATTAATATTTATTATTTGTTATGCTTATACTTATTACTAGTGTGTTAGGGAAGATATTACTTCGCTGCTAATTTTAATGACGTTTTTCCTTTTTAAGGCATTTACTAAATGTATGATCAAAATATGAAAAATGTAGATTAATTATTTAGTAGACTCCAGCACCTGTTTTACAACATTAAAGAAGTTTTAATAAGATACTTCCTTTAATATAAAATGTGTACTTGGTAGAACAGTATTTAAATTCTAGACCATAGGAGACATTCAGAACAGAAGAATCTTCTGTCAATTTTCAGTGCAGTTCTTTCTGTTGACAGTTAACTATATTTAATACATTATAATTAAATATATGATACTAAAATTAAATATATAAACATATATATATAAGTTAATGATATTTTAATATTTCAGTGGGAAATGACTGAAGGAGAAATTATTTCTTTCTGGGAGCAACTGGGAAAGCTAAATCAGGAGCTCAAACACCATGTGCTGAGGGGCAGGACAAAGATACACAGAAGTGATGAAAATGTTTAGGGTTTTTTTCATTGTTTTGAAGTTTTTTTGGTGTGTGTTTTTGAGATTTTTCTTTTGTAAGATCAAATTTAAGTAAGAGAGATTTTAAAGAGAACCGATAAGGTGACTATTATTCCATAAAAAGAAAGCACTTAAATTCCAATGCAAGCACACATGCTAATATACCTTTAAGTCCTGTATCTTCATCCTGTCCTTATCATACTGACATGTACCAGTTGGTAAACTGCTGTCTATCACTTCCTGTTCACTGCATTCTGCTGAAGTCCAGAAAGTTTTTGTGATGTCTGATTTAGCTTCTTCCTACTCATCACAAAAGATATGAAAAAATAATAATTAATCATTCCATTAAGTATGGCAGGCTTAATCCATTTTGTGAAACTCTGGATGAAAATGGAAATAATCTTAAATCATCTCACTGTATCCATCCCTTGATGGTGAGAGTTTTAGCAATAGTATCACATGTCAGAATTTCTTAATTTGTTATGAAGACAACATCATTAATAGAAACTAAAATACCCCCCATACAACCTCTAAGATTTTTTTTTCTGGTATTTGTCCTCAGTTGATTTCTTCTGAACACTTTAATTCCTCACTGACTTTATAATGACTCAATCACCTTTTATTTTCTTACATTATGTTCTTACTACAACACAGAAGGAAGTTATGAATCTCAGCTTTTCATCTACTAGTCATTACTTCTTGTTTGCATGGATTCAGAGACCAACATGCCTAGCCCATTAAGGCATTCAATGATTTTTTTCCCCCCTCTTTTTTGAAAAACATTGTAATTAGCTTATCTCAGGAACTAAATATTATCTACGTGAGAACGGTGTAAAGACATATGTTTCTGATATCCATTTTCATTATGGCTTGCGTGAAGCATGTAAAAGCTCTAAATGAAGAGTAGCATTATACATGGGTATACAGAAAAAACATTGTTGCAGAGAAACTTTATACATAGGAACAAATTGAAATGCAGAAAGGAACACGTACCGAAACATTTGGCTTCCAGTAAACCTCTGAACTTACAGGATCTACATTAATGGCAAGTAAACGAAGAGTTTTTCCCATGAGATACAGGCATTTGGATTTGATGTCAGGACAGCCCTTACAAAGATTCTGTATGTTTTCTAACTGAGCCAGTGTAATATGACCCACAGTGCACTCCATATGCTTCCAGTCCTGGCAGAAATACATATTTGTTTACTTGCTCAAATATACTTTTAAAAAAAAAATGTAACACATACACATACATACAGATTAATCTGTTCAAATGATTACACTTTCAACTACATAGGAGCTGTTTTCAATACATTAATTAATTAAGAATTGGTTAAAAAACAAAAGTGCACTGTATCTTCAAGCAAACAACAATCAGTGCCGAGGAAAACACAGGCTAAGGAGAAGCTCCCATCAATGGCAGGGATACTGTGCACTGCTGTAACTGTTGTCATTGTCACACAATGTCTGATGTTCTCATTCGTCATCTCAGTTAAGCGCTTCTGCTTAAAACCAATGTTTTACTACTAAATAATATTGCAAACCCACCCTTCCATCTATTACAGCAGGGAAATTACTTTCATTGTGTTTTTTAAGTCTCTGCATTTGAGAAATATTTCAGAAAAAAAATCCACAAAAAACAAAAACAAACACAACAAAAAAAACATCCCTAAGACAAAAAAAACACACATTTGAATGTTCTTTGCTATAAAACCACATGAATGGCCTAGGGACCCATTTCCTCCATAGTGGAAATTCTGCTATGGAAAACATCCCTGGGAAACTTCGTTATACCCTCCATATGCAAATCATGGGACTCAATATTTTGCATTACCTGTTCTGTTGCATCACCTTCCATACTTCCCCTGATGAATGCATCCACAATTTTATGAGTTGGGGCTTCTCCCACTTTAAGCTTTTTCTCAGCATTAACAAGATTAAAAATATCCAAAAGAATTTCTATAAGATTTATTTTCCTGTTAGCTAGTTGCCTCATTAATGGGATACTAATATTTGTAGTCTGAAATACAAAGGAAAGCAGAATGCTGATTTCAAATATTTTTGCAAATTTACCTGACAACAAGTTAGAAAGTTGTACTTCTTTTAACTAAAGAAGCACATATTTTAAAAACATCATCTCAATAGATCAGAGGTATTGCTACAAAGACGTTTAATTGACAAGATAAACTTGTAATACGTCAGACATATTACAAAGCAATCAAAGTCGCCGCATAGAAAAAGAGCAGCTGCACTTCTGCCTTTCACATTTTTTAACCTGGAATAAATATCTAATTACAAAGGAGTTAACAAATATGTTCATAAATTCAGAATTTTCATATTAAGAGTTTTGGTAACTGCACAAAAGCAGTTTTTTTTAAAGAAGACAAAATAGAAAACAGTGCTGGATGTTAGAGTCTAATAATGGTACACAATAACAAAGTAGGTTGCAGGTTTTCACTGCTCAAAATACAGTGAAAACTAACTTTACATAATGTTCTGCATAAGCATTTCTTTTCTTCTGAGAAGCAAGCACTTTACTGTAGAGAATTTTAAACTTGTGAGGTGTTTAGAGAATCAAAAAGTTCTCCACGTTTAGACATTCATAGATGTGGCATTACAGGGTACGGAAGAAGGGAAGCGACTGATTCTGTGCAAGCACGATCCGTGATGCCGTGTTCAGTGACTGTAGTCACAAGGTGGATGACAATGGGACAGGAGCAGAGTTCCATTTAGCGCCCTTGGCGAGGAAGGTGAAGACTTTTGCGACTGTGAGATTCCTGCACTGTTGCTGGGGATCAGTCTCCCAGACAGAACTCTTACATCTAATTTTTCACTTTGCAAAACTGCTCTAGTGCAAACCCTCGAGGCTCTGGCAAGCAAACATCACACTCATCCTTAAAGTGACAATAGCTATTTGACAGATTTTACAATTAAATAAAATTGGCATAGATATTTCTTATTTCTGCATCTTTTCTTCCCGTTTCTTTTGGCATGCAGTATTTCCTTCTATTCAAACAATGCCTATCATTTCAAGGAGATAATCTCATTTGGAGCTTCCAGGAATTACAGAATGTTAGGGGTTGGAAGGGACATAGAAGATCATCTAGTCCAACCCCCCTGCCAGAGCAGGATCACTTAGACTAAGGCACACAGCAACAGATCCAGACGGATCTGGAATGTCTCCAGGGAAGGAGACTCCACAACCTCCCTGGGCAGCCCCTTCCAGGCTCTGTCACTCTCACTGGGAAAAAGTTCTTCCTTGTGTTGACCTTAAACCTCTTGTGCTCCAACTGACTCCCATTGCCTATCGTCCTGTCATTGGATGACATTGAGCAGAGTCTGGCTCCATCCTCTCTACACTCACCCTTAACATATTGATAGACACTGATGAGGTCCCCCCTCAGTCTCCTCTTCTCCAGGCTAAAGAGCCCTAGCTCTCTCAGCCTCTCCCAAGAAAAAGCAAGCAGTGCAACTAAATTAGATTTCTTTTCATGATTAAAAAAAACAACCCAAATGATATATGTCCATACCTCATTAACTGCGAATAAGCTACAAACATTATGAAACACTTCTTCTGTTATTGATACTGCCCTCTGAGCCAAGTTATAAGCATCGCGATAGTGATTACGCTTTTCTTCTTTGTTTCTTTCCTGCTTGGCAATCATCCTGAAAAAACCAACACGAAACAAAACAAAAAACACAAAAAAAACCCCAAAGAAACAAAAAAATCAAACAAACAAGCAAACCAAAAACAAAACCGCAAAACAAGATAAGCCCAAAGGAACTAATGTAAGAAAGGGTTTATGTTATATCAACACTACTAAACATATAATAATAAAATAATTCGATTAATATATTGGATTAAAATATGTAATACATTAATTAATAGAATAGTTTTGAACATGCGTTTTCTAAATGTTTCAATAGGAGGAATGAATATTCACACATGATTCAAGGTCTTACTCTTGGAGTACTGTTATTACCTGTTATCTTGAAGTACTGTACTGCTGCAATGCAAGAAGATGCCGAGACACAGAGAGAGAAAGGCAGATAATATTCTAGGGTACGTATTCACCGGGAACAAAACATCAGAATAACCAGGTATAAAACATATCTCACTCATTTTATGGGTACATCTTGGAAGCAGCTGGAAGTCAAGGCAGACTGTGCTTTGCACTTTTGCTACTACAGCAATTTATAGAGAACCATTTCAACAGCAACTGTTGTAAAAGTTTATGAATATTCGAGAACAATTGATGTGGCTGCCAAGACACCTTTACAGATGCAAAAACTTAAATCTGGCTTAGAGATCTTGATTTTATGTTTTGAACTCAAAAACAGTACAAAAATAATGAGTACCATTACGATTAACTCTGTCTACGGTGAAGAGATTTTTTGTTTCTACAGTACTTTCCTGAACACAGGAAAATGCAAATGGACATGGAACACCAAGATATAAAAACTGACAATATTATCTGCTCTTTTCCATCTTTAATTAGACTATAAAAATGTNTACAAAGCAATCAAAGTCGCCGCATAGAAAAAGAGCAGCTGCACTTCTGCCTTTCACATTTTTTAACCTGGAATAAATATCTAATTACAAAGGAGTTAACAAATATGTTCATAAATTCAGAATTTTCATATTAAGAGTTTTGGTAACTGCACAAAAGCAGTTTTTTTTAAAGAAGACAAAATAGAAAACAGTGCTGGATGTTAGAGTCTAATAATGGTACACAATAACAAAGTAGGTTGCAGGCTTTCACTGCTCAAAATACAGTGAAAACTAACTTTACATAATGTTCTGCATAAGCATTTCTTTTCTTCTGAGAAGCAAGCACTTTACTGTAGAGAATTTTAAACTTGTGAGGTGTTTAGAGAATCAAAAAGTTCTCCACGTTTAGACATTCATAGATGTGGCATTACAGGGTACGGAAGAAGGGAAGCAACTGATTCTGTGCAAGCACGATCCGTGATGCCGTGTTCAGTGACTGTAGTCACAAGGTGGATGACAATGGGACAGGAGCAGAGTTCCATTTAGCGCCCTTGGCGAGGAAGGTGAAGACTTTTGCGACTGTGAGATTCCTGCACTGTTGCTGGGGATCAGTCTCCCAGACAGAACTCTTACATCTAATTTTTCACTTTGCAAAACTGCTCTAGTGCAAACCCTCGAGGCTCTGGCAAGCAAACATCACACTCATCCTTAAAGTGACAATAGCTATTTGACAGATTTTACAATTAAATAAAATTGGCATAGATATTTCTTATTTCTGCATCTTTTCTTCCCGTTTCTTTTGGCATGCAGTATTTCCTTCTATTCAAACAATGCCTATCATTTCAAGGAGATAATCTCATTTGGAGCTTCCAGGAATTACAGAATGTTAGGGGTTGGAAGGGACATAGAAGATCATCTAGTCCAACCCCCCTGCCAGAGCAGGATCACTTAGACTAAGGCACACAGCAACAGATCCAGACGGATCTGGAATGTCTCCAGGGAAGGAGACTCCACAACCTCCCTGGGCAGCCCCTTCCAGGCTCTGTCACTCTCACTGGGAAAAAGTTCTTCCTTGTGTTGACCTTAAACCTCTTGTGCTCCAACTGACTCCCATTGCCTATCGTCCTGTCATTGGATGACATTGAGCAGAGTCTGGCTCCATCCTCTCTACACTCACCCTTAACATATTGATAGACACTGATGAGGTCCCCCCTCAGTCTCCTCTTCTCCAGGCTAAAGAGCCCTAGCTCTCTCAGCCTCTCCCAAGAAAAAGCAAGCAGTGCAACTAAATTAGATTTCTTTTCATGATTAAAAAAAACAACCCAAATGATATATGTCCATACCTCATTAACTGCGAATAAGCTACAAACATTATGAAACACTTCTTCTGTTATTGATACTGCCCTCTGAGCCAAGTTATAAGCATCGCGATAGTGATTACGCTTTTCTTCTTTGTTTCTTTCCTGCTTGGCAATCATCCTGAAAAAACCAACACGAAACAAAACAAAAAACACAAAAAAAACCCCAAAGAAACAAAAAAATCAAACAAACAAGCAAACCAAAAACAAAACCGCAAAACAAGATAAGCCCAAAGGAACTAATGTAAGAAAGGGTTTATGTTATATCAACACTACTAAACATATAATAATAAAATAATTCGATTAATATATTGGATTAAAATATGTAATACANATATTGTCAGTTTATGAATATTCGAGAACAATTGATGTGGCTGCCAAGACACCTTTACAGATGCAAAAACTTAAATCTGGCTTAGAGATCTTGATTTTATGTTTTGAACTCAAAAACAGTACAAAAATAATGAGTACCATTACGATTAACTCTGTCTACGGTGAAGAGATTTTTTGTTTCTACAGTACTTTCCTGAACACAGGAAAATGCAAATGGACATGGAACACCAAGATATAAAAACTGACAATATTATCTGCTCTTTTCCATCTTTAATTAGACTATAAAAATGTAAACAACACCCTTTGTAGACTAGTTAAAGTTAAATCACCAGTTATAATCTTACCTGTGAATATTTGCGCATTCTAGCAGTATCTCAGCGCTGCAGTTTCTATGCCCATGATGAAAGAAGTCCTCCTCAATTTCAGCTAATTGATTGTAAGATTCCCGTAGCATGTGTGGCAACTGATGAGACTCGTCGTTAATGGTCATACGATCTTGGGCAAAATGTATCTGAATGAGTACTCTCCTAGGAATAAAAATTAAATACAACATAGCAGTCAGAATGCAGGAGCTGTTTGAAAATCGACATACTTCTCTCAGCTCTCCTTGAAATTTTAAGAAATCTAAGGAAAAGGCCTTTTATTCTTTAAATCTGTGGTCTACAAATTATAGTAGGTCCTGAAAAAAAGTAAAAATGTTTTATTTTCAGATTAGAATTCAGATGTCACTTGTTCCATATGTGTAATTATTCAACCTGCCTAGACCTAAGCCATCTTCTAAATATAGCCGAAATGAAGACTATCAGTCCTCCCTTTAAAATCCAGAGATTTCACATTTCTGGAAAGAGAAGTAAGTGTAAATGTTATATACATGTCTCCTTTTATCAACACATTTTAAGCTCTCCGTGCTCAAATTTCAATATACCCAAGCTAATTTTTTAGTTTCACCATAAGACTTGTTGGATCACGGTGAGAAGAGAAGTAGGTCAATACTGCAGACTACAATGCTGTGGGAACCTGTGCTTCTTGCTCTTGCTTCAAACATATACCTGTGCTTCTTGCTCCTTTGGGTAACCTACACCACGAACTACGCACAATAGATTGTGGTATCTGAACTAGATTAATAACTTAAAAGGTAGTAGGGCTACACACAAGAATGAAGAAACTGGAAAGAAAATATATTAAAAAAAACCCACACAAAAAAAACCAAACCAACCCAAACAACAAAGAAACCAAAACCATAAATCACTTAGAAGAAAAATGTTTGAGAATCCACAAAATGCACCACACTAAAATTCTGTGATTCGGTGAAAATAAAGATGAACGGTAAAAATCACATTTCAATGTAGCTGCACAGTAGAAGCTGGGTGTATTTTAATGAAAGGACAGTTCTACCTGGTTTCCAGGGATGCAATTATACAACCCAACTCCGACCGTCTGTTAGGTCTCTTCAGTAAAGTCGATCTGAGTACATTTATAGTGTGTTCTAGTATCTCACAAGCCTGCAGGTAACATCAGAAATTTCATAACTCTATTTTAAATGTCTGTACATAATATTAAACATACATATAGAAAACTTATTTTGTGCAGAACAGGTACCCTTCCCTAATATTCCCCCAAGATCAATGCATGTAAGTCTAGAAAGTATGAGTTAAGAACATATTTCAGTATTTCAATATGATTAACACACAAAGAGGTAAGATGGGACCACTCTTAGAGATACAAAGCAAAAGAATAAGGGCCAACAGACCCAGCTTGAAAAAAAGTGATATCCTTAAACAGACGTTCCAGTGTTTGGCTACCTCCATGGTCACTTTTTTTCCTTCTTTTATTTTATTTATTTTGTAAGGACCACCAGAAATGTTGTGGGAACTCCATTCTCAACATCTCTACATCTTTAAATAGATCAGGTTGCTCAGAGCCACATCAAGCCTGACCTTGTAAGTAAACCTTACACTATTATAGTTTAGCTGTCTGATGTAAAAGAAGTCCCCAAAATGACAGTTTTGAATTACAAAGTTGTTAGCTGATGCTCAAAACCCCATCTACAGATTTGTCCTTATAAATTGCTACTGCAGTCATGTTGGTCAGATGTGGAGGAAAAAAAACCCAAGCACATATTTCATTAATAGCTATATTGGTAGAACCTTAGTAAACACTCTCACTGGTAACCAGGTATTTTGTCCTTCAGCAGTCATTGTGAATTCAGCCCAATTCAAAAATAATTCTTCTATACAAAACAGATTTGCACAGATTATCAATAAAGGACAGATCATAGACACAACAAGATCATATTTACAATGAAGCTCAGTGCAAGCTAAAGGTTGAACAGAATGGATAGCTTAATGCTGAAGGTCAAGTAGGAAAATGTTTTTAATATACTTACAGTAGTATCTTTCAGTATTTAGAAATAATATTTGTAAAACTATTTAAAAATGAAGTACATACTAGGAAATAATCTTGACATTTATAACCTTTATTAAATATGGAAAATAAACACATTTATTTGCACACACCAGATTATAATTGATTTTATATCCATAGAAGGATATACAGTTTATCATAAAAGCACCCAAACTTTTGTGGGTAAAATCTCATTGCTACTGGCCTGCATCTGTTTGGAATCTGTAATCAAAGTCAGCCAAATGCACAACACAGAAGACAACATGAACTGTATTTAACAGCTATTGTTGCTTTTATTGGACTGCACAGGCTGTAACATTTCTTGCTTCACTGAAAAACCACTAAATCAAAAACAACCTTCCTTACCATCCTCTGTTTTCCTTCAGTCTCTTGCTCTAGAATTGCTTCTATGAGACTAAGAGTACTCTTGTACCAAAACTGTTCATTTCCTCCTAGAATTTGTGCTTTCTCCAGGAGTGCTTTAGCTTGTCCATGGTTTCTTTCCAGGCCAGATAGTACAGCGAGTAAGTACAAGCACCGTGACACATCGCACAAGGCCCCCAGTTCCTAGGTAGAAAGGTATGTGAGCTGTATACAAAATGTCCTGCTATAATTACTTCTATTCGTATTTTAGATTAAGTATGAATAGACACAGAAAGAAGAAGCAAATAGTATTTCATCAGTTATCTGTAGAATTACTTAGTTACTCCTAGTGAACTGGGATGAAGTACCTCTAACCTCCAGTAAACTTAGAATGCTCCTTAATGCTAGTTATTAACTATATACTACTAGTAAACGAGACAGTGCACAGATAGTGTTCTAGCATACAGGCATATGGAGCGCTAGTAAGAAATTATAGCACTAAAATTATGGTCATCCATAATGCCTTTTGAACTTTTTTCATCATACAATATGAAATTAATTCTTTAATAAGAGACATATGTTATTAATGAATATAGTATTCTTATATTATTCAATACTCCTGATTAATAATAAATATACATAGCAGTTTTTACTTACTTGAGAAAAAAATGTTATGTGGAGTAACCGGAATTTTATTTTTTTTTTAGATAAAGAAATTACTTTAATAATGAAAATAAAAATAAATAAAAATGAGTAACAAGCAGTTAGACAATAATAGCCTTGTTGTGCCAGGGGAGATTGAGGTTGGAGCTGCAGAAAAAATTCTTCCCCTCCGGGGCTGTCCAGGGCTGTCCCAGGCTGCCCAGGGCAGGGGTGGAGCCCTCATGATGCCTGGAGGGGTTTCAAAGCCGTGGGGATGTGGAGCTGAGGGACATGGGGCAGCGGTGCCCTGGCACTGCTGGGGGATGGTTGGACTCCATGAGCTGAAAGGGCTCTGCCAATCTAAAAGATTCTATGATTCTGTGATTCTAATTATGTTTCAGTAACCCTTGTTTTGTCAGTAACACATGTTTAAACAAACAAGGTTTGGATACACATACACCTTCCGAGGTCACTGAAAAGCAGACAGAGATAATTCTCAGACAGTTTTCGTAAAGTTGGACGTAAATGCCTTATATTTAAATGTACACCTTATATATGTTGAAACTCAAATTACATAGGTTTGGAGTGGGGCAGAGAAGGTTTGGTTTTGTAATGTGATCATCGTCGACATGATTATTATTTAGGAACAACTGCATCAAAACGAACATGTTTTCCTACATGTTTGATTAATGTTTCTTCTATTTCATTTCTGATGTACCTGAGTTGCAGCAAGGGCCTCTGAAAGCAGAAGTCTTGCTGGTTGATATAAGCCTAGCTGAATAAGTACTTCAGCTTTTTCTATCCACAAGTAAGGGAAAGAAAGTGCACTCAGTCCTTTTCCTGTTACCACATCTAACTCAAAAACCTGAAAAATAACAAAATATTACACCTTCATATATATCAAAAGTAAACTCGATGGAATTCTAAATTACAGGAAAAACAGGTTTGCTGTGAGATGTGGATTTTATAGTCCTCAGAATGTATTCAACAAATAAGTATATACTATTAAAACTAATTTTAGAACAGATTAAGAACTTTAGATTTGCTACAGTCATGAAAAACTTGATTCTTGGTTAAAAGAAAGACTATTTGCAAAGGGTGATAGAGGTGACTCAAGAGGGATTATTAAACAGAAAAAATATATCTTACTTGTACAAAAATGGAAAAATACAGAGAGAGTAAAATCGTATGATTAAACCAGGGAGAGAACTGTCATATGTAAGAGGGAAGCAGGGGAAAGGTTTAAGGATATCAGTATGGAAATTATCTTCCTAAAGAAGAGACAGAAATGTCAGAGCTAAAATATTTTGCATGACTTTAAAAGAATGTGCAAGATGAAGCAAAACTGTATGCAGTGACGTCATGGAGAGAGGAAGAAGAAAACACTAAGTGAAAACAAGAAATCAGGAGTGAAAACTGTGTCTTTCCCACTTCAAAGTCTCTTCTGTTGATTGCATTACTCCCTAATTCCACTTGTAGAAAAGTTATTGTATTTTGTATAAATACAGGTTCTATACTTGATCCGTAAAACAAATATGCCAGGCAAACCCAGCTCACAGACAGCTGATGCCTGCCAGCAGAATTTAAGCAGTAAACTTTTTAATTATTTTTTTATACTGTTCAAGTATTTCTTAAGTATAAAATTTTTTTAACAACAAACTAGCAAGTGTATTAAAGTAAGAAGTGAGGAGTAATTTATTAAAGAAACTGGAGCCGAAATAAAATCTTTTCACTTGAAGTAAGGATACTCTCATCCCTGCTACCACTCACCTGAGCATTTTCAAAATATTTTTTTCTTTCTTCTGTCTTAGCATGCACTTTTTTTTCTTTTTTCAGTACAATCTCCTGCCTACACCTAAATCACAGGAAAGAAAGAGTAAATTCAAGTATATTTTAAGTATTTCATAATTAAATGTTAGTGTTAGGCACCTTCACCATATACTCGTTCTGTGGATAGAAAACAATCATGCATAGAATTTTAGGGCTCAGCTGCTAAACCAAATTTGTTTTAAGAGTTTTTTGGTTTTTTTTTTCCCCACTGACAAGACTTATCAACTGTAGGGAAAAAATCCCAATGAAATACAACCTCTGTAGCAAAAATACATACATCAGTTGTTCTGATTCACTAATGTATGCTTCTTCAGCAGCCTTCTCATGATACGAAGATGCCTGACTCAGTTGTAGGTCTGAGCATATCAGGGCAATTCTAAGAAATAAAAGAAAAAATGTTTAAGAAACAATTAGAATCTTTCTCATGTTGCTTCATATAAACACCCTATGTATAGAGAGGGTACATTCCACATTTTTCAGTCCTACCTTGATTAATATCAGTAATTTTTAAAAAAATAAAATAAAAAAGGGTGAAATGCAGTAGTTGAAATTCCTCATTGTCAGAAGTCATAGATTAATAGAATGGTTTTGGTTGGAAGACGTGTTGAAGGTCATCAGTCCAACCTCCAAGGCAAGGACAGTGGCATCTTTCATTAGATCAGGTTGTTCAGAGGTCCATCCAACCTGACCTTGAACACTTCCAATGATGGGGCAATCCACCAGTATCTCCAGTCCATCCATTAAACATATATCCATTTAGATGCAAAAATCATGTGAGGATGGCTAAAAGTACAAAAATCTTTATAATATGGTCTCACTACAGCATGCAAAAAACCCCATAAATGTGTATGTGCTAATCTTTTCTGTACTAAGTAAAGAGTAATAAATTCATGTACATCTATCTGGTCATAAAAACAAAACTTGGGAAGTCAGAAAAAAAAATAAATTGTCTGGCAAAGCTTGGCTGCAAATAATTTCCCATTAGGAAATCACTTTTAGTCTTGTAATACATTAACTCAGTAATCAATNATTATGCAGTACATTTCAAAAAATTACTGAATTTTAAGATAAAATAATAATATTTTTTTTAATAAAAATCTTTAGGGCTAATCCCTCATAAAAACAAAACAGAATTTTGGTCACAACGGAAAATCTCTTAAATAACATGAACCTCACTAGAAATTTAAAGCAGTAAGCCACAAAAAGCCTTGTTAGTATTCAGTGAAATATTAATGGATGGTCCTCTCTGTTCAGTTTCTCTTCTATTTAAAATAAAAGATACAAACCGAAGGTGATAGAGATCAGACAGACTTCTGCATTCCACAA
Organism: Ceyx cyanopectus; assembly: GCA_013401355.1. NCBI lineage: Eukaryota > Metazoa > Chordata > Aves > Coraciiformes > Alcedinidae > Ceyx > Ceyx cyanopectus. The sequence goes on along the minus strand of VYZU01068209.1, from coordinate 5,649 downwards.
CTTCATTAGCAATAACTTCAGCTAACTGAAAGATGGGAAGAATCAAGTGGGGGCAAAACATTTTCTGCAGTTCTTTAGATAAAAGGTCCATAAAATACAAAGTGCAAGCCTGAAAAGACATTTTTTTCATTTAATTTGTATAAACATAATTTTGTAAATAATACATTTTAAATTAAAAATAAATTCCGTTCCAAATGGTACTAAAAAAAAGAGTAAACTTTCAATCTGAAAAAGCAACTAGGTACACAGAAAGCTAGTAAATTTATTCTGTAAATTATGTTCCTTTCAGAATGCGGAAGACAGACTAACACTCCTTGAAGCATTCATGAATACAATGACAAGGAAGTATTTCTGGCAGTTGTCTGAACTTAATCTTTATTGCACAGACAGAAAAATTAAAATGCAACATAGTTCTCTGNGTAATCAATTGGCAATCCAGAAAAATACACATACATTAATATATATTAATATTTATCTGTTTTGTGATGTGGCATCAGTTTCAGCATTTAAAAAATACACTATGTGGCATTTCACAACCTACTGGGAATTAAGCAAACAATTATTGGTTATGACTGGTAATTAAGCAAACATNGCTACTCATTTTTCTCCTAAATAATGAATACTCTATAGTTTTGAAGATTATACTTACAGGTTTGGGGAAATTATCCCAGTTAATCCCATAACTATTTGTTTTCTCTTTAAATGCATCTCTGATTTCATTGGGACAGTCATAATAAGCCCATTCTTCCACACTTGCTGGTAAGGTATCAACTGATATTTTCCCTCTAGGCTTCTCCTTCACAACAGAAACTCCAACCTGTAACAAAATGTAAGGATTAATTATGGGGCCCAATGAATGTTCTTGGTAGCATTACATTTAGATGACTATACTAACCAGCTTATCTGCTTAATACCCTTTGAAGTTTTGTTTGTCTCCAGCCTATGGGTCTTACAAACAGTATTTTGACCAATGCAACATAAAAAAAATACCTCTAAATTTATGACCTATCAAGTCCACGTGATCAAGACTGGAAGTACAATATACAAATTCACCGTGAAATCCTTCACAGGTTACGAGTGTCTTTACAGGACAGTATCTGAACTATTTAACAAATGATTCCAGGAAATATCTCTTAGAAAGACATTATTATTTCCACAGGAAAGGGGTTCTTACTGGTTTTGCTTTCATTTTGCCCTTCTCTTTTTCAGAAGCTTTTATTGGCTGTTCTTTCTGAGGGGCTGGAAGGTGTGAATACTTTGGTAATACTTTTGTAATAGGTCCTGATGCTGACAACGATACCTAGATAATAAAATAAAGTTAATTATTTTCAATAATAATGTCAATTTCTAGCAATAATGGTTATTCACTATAAGTCACCATCTACAGCTATTAAGAATTGTCAGGTATCACGTCCTATTTTCCTAAGAGCATTCTTCAGAAAATTAAAACTTCAAAGAATCCTAGATGCTTGCATTATTTGTAGAAGCATTTAGGATGATCACAACAATGTAATTAAGCAGCTGAACTGTCAAAAGATTAAATAATCCCTGTGATAAATACTAGTGTTACTTTAACCTATATGGCCACAAAATAGTTGGGTTTTTTTTTTTTAAATCGCTGGTCTAGATAGCTTAATCTTCTACAAGGGATGACTTTCATATAAAAGTAATTTGAAAGACTGTAAAGAGCCACTCGGTTCTCCTTCTGTATTAGTCCTCCATATTGCTACTAATGAACGTTATATGAAAGAAATTTCCAAATGCTTAAGCATATGAAAGCACCAATTGAACATTTCTTTGCGCATGCAATAGCACAGCTTCTCATCTTACATAAAATACAGAACTCTCAATAATATGAGAAGATCAATATATATTGCTAGAGCAATCAAGGGTAGAGTACAAAATATGAACAAAATACAATCCTGGATGCTGTAAAACTTGGGAAAATTTCAAATTAAAGGTAATACAAGCCTTTTCAAGTCAGAGGCAGCTGATTTGTCTTGGATTGTTCAGGTTTTTAGAGAAGATTTTAGTATCTTCTATGAAGTTATTTATGGAGCTCTAATGCCCAAAAGCCTACTTCGTCAATAGACACCAGCAGTTAACTCTGCTTTACTTGGTACTACAAATCAAAGTTAAACTATCCTGTAGTACTTTGGCTCCTTGATTGAGACATGGCTATTCTTTCTTTCAAAAAGTACAGTTCATCTGTAAATGTGTGTTCTTATAATTATTGTCATTGTATTACACCTGGCACTGAAAGCTGCATTAACTCTTAACTGAAGTTAAGCACTCTTATCAATGAGAAGCATTTGTTTGAAATGCTGTAACAATGAAAAAGGGATTACAGAATAATAACTGGTGAACATTATCTGTCTATACTTTTTCTCAAAGCTTAACAAACCAATCAACTTATGAATTTAATTATGTCAAATAATTCCTCTCAGTGAAATGAGAGCCCCTTTGATTCAACCTAAGTGAAGGTCCACCTGTAATGACCATTCTTCAGATCTCTCAGCAATCTCCCCAGCACGTATTCTGAGGCTAAGATTCTTTAACAAGTTAAGAATACAAAATTTTAGAACTTTTGACACAAAATGTATTAATGTATTCCAGAGTAACAACGAGCCACTGCCTTTATATTTAATCTCTCTTAATTTCCTGAGAGAAACAATTGTCATGTTTAATCCTTAAACTTGAGAAAATATACTAACGATACCATAAAATGGTAAAGCCTAAAGATGCATTTAAAACATGGAATAAATAGTTGACACCATAATTACACAGGATAACTTGAAATATACTGGATATAATATAATAATCTCATGCAATCTCACCTGCCATATACGGATGATACAAGCATATGCCATCAAGCAGTGCTGCTGATGAATAGGAGAACTATGACCAGAAATTAAAGCCATCAATGTTTGTGCTCTGAACAAAGCTTCCAACTGTTTAATATTACTCAAATCTCCCAAATTAATTTGGGGCATGGTAGCATTTTCTCCACTGTCCTTCTTCAAATTTTCTGTAGGTGAAAATTTTGGTATAGTCTCTTCATTCTCTTAAAAACCAACGTGCTTGCAGTGATATTATTTTTAAAATGTATTAAATAGTTAGAATTTCTGAATTGAAAATGAAAATATTTATGCACTATGTCTTCATTAAAATAGATCTGTGGGAAAGAGAGACTAACATTTATTTCAGCCATTTAAGTAGTGCTGCATCAAATTAAAAAATCCTTTTGATCCTGACAAAGTAGTTTTTATGCTGAGCAAACACTGCATCCTAACCAGAAGCAAAGTATCCAGCAAGAAGTATATTTGGAAAGCACTCATTTTCAAAACAGAAATGGGCAAAAATCCAATTACAAATGGGTTGATGTCAACTAAGTCTAGAACGTAGCTCAAGCTCAGCCTTGTGCCTGTAATGAGATCTTAATGGCTTTTGAGGGCAACTACAGAAGATAATCAGCTACTCAGTCCTCTCTTTTGTGCTGTATAATTCTAGTAATTTTGCAGTAAACATTGATGTTTTCTAGAAGTTCCAACCCTGCTTGAAAGTCAGTTCAAAACAAATTCAGCAGACTTTTAGCTTTAAGTAGGGCTCTATAAAGACACAGTTTTCTTCAACATCAAACTGATGCTCTACAAAATAAAGCAGAGTGCAGTAACATAACACCTACCCATAATCCAGCGACTGTCACAATGTGGCAAATCAAGGGAATTTCTGAGCACGACTAACACAGCATAAAGTTAGGAAAGGGACAGTTGAGCAGATTCATTTTATTCTTTCATCATAAAAGATACAGAAGACAAGATATAGACAGGATAGGTGGTCTGTGAGATGGGTAGGAAGCTGGCTAACAGCTGCAGTCAGAGGGTGCCAGCCTGTTACAGGTGGGGTCCTCTAGCAGTCAGTACCCACACTATTCAACGTCTTCTTGATTGATCTGGATTGAAAGCACCCTCGCCAGATTCACTGACAATACCAAACTGGGTGGTGAGTTGGACATATCAGAAGTAAGAGTTTTCTTAGAGAGACCAGGACTAGATCAAAAAGTGTGCTAGAAAGACGTGTATGAAGTTTAATAAAGACAAGTGCAAGGTCTTGCACCTGGGACAAGATAACCAAAGAACCTGGTCCAGACTGGGATCTCTGTGGGTGGGAAGCAGCCTTGCTGAAAAGGACCTGGCTCCTAGTGAACAGCAAGCTGAACATGCGTTAGCAATATGCTGCTACAGCAATGAAGACAAGTCAGATTATGGGTTGCATCAACAGGGCATTACTAACAGAAATAGGGATGTGACCATCCCACCCATTCTACTCAGTGCTTGTGAGGCCACAGGTGGAGTACTGTGTCCAGTTCTGGTGTCCACAAATCAAAAAAGACACAGGACAGACAGGGTTCAATGCAGGACCATTAAGATGATCAAAGGGCTGTAGAACCTGCCCTATGAAGAAAGTCTGAAGGAGTTAAGGTCTTATTGTGAAGACGACTCAAGGGGACCTCATCACATTTTTGCAGTACTTAAAGGGCAGCTACAAAAGAGTAGAGAAGCTCTCTCTTCACAAGAAGCCGCAAGGAGGGAAGAAGCGGCAACAGGTGTAAGTTGCACTGGGAGAGGTTTCATCTTAATGTAAGAAATACATTTTCTACAGTGAGAACAATCACAGAATCACAGAATGATGAAACAATCTGTCAGTGAAACACCTTCCCTAGGGATGTGGTGGGATCCCCATCACCGGAGGTTTTCAAGACACATCTGGACAGGGTGCTAGATGATCTCATATATGCTCCCTTTTCCACAAAAGTTTGAACCAGAGGATCTTTTAAGGTCCAATCTCAGTTGTTTTATAATTTGAATATAATTTTTCTTTCTATATTACTTCAGTTTCCAATAAAAGTTTTGTAAAACACCTCTAGAAATGTAAGCTGTGTAACAAGTCCAGTAATATTATTCAATATTTTCATCAATGACCTGGATGAGGGGGTAGAGAGCACCCTCAGCAAGTTTGCTGATGACACCAAACTGGGAGGAGTGGCTGACACAGCAGCAGGCTGTGCTGCCATCCAGAGAGACCTGGACAGGCTGGAGAGCTGGGCAGGGAGAAATTTAATGCAATTTAATAAGAGCAAG
>VYZU01068204.1:0-32681 GCA_013401355.1 Ceyx cyanopectus | reverse complement strand
AAAGAACAGAAATGTTCATTGAATGAAACAGGTTAAAAAAAATGTTTAGAATCCAAAAAGCAACATTTTCCCAGAAAAGCCTGTTTTGCTGATGGTTTCATATCCATTCTTTTTAATGTAAAAAAGGGACAGTGGTTTTTAAAGCTCTGAAGTCATAGAACTAATTTGACTACAAAGAAAAAATAATTTTAGCATCAGGTATGTTCCTCTCGAATTTTCCTTGTGCCAAGACTTAACAACAGGAGCTAAACAAAGACCTTGTCAACAGTTTGAACTGTGTCCAGGAGCAACTAGGAAGTGAGTGCTGTTCCTGGAAAGATGATATATCCTGCAGGTAACACCACTTGCCAGGCAAAAAAAGTGCACCTGGTACAAAGTAATGGCTTCTTTGGGGCAAATTAAGTGCCTAAATGGATATGCTAGATTGTGCACATTCCTGCATGTGAATTCTAGCTCTTGGTTGGAAATCAAGAGTGAGGCATGCAGATACTTCAGAAAACTCATCCCAGGGTCTTCTAAACATTACATGAAGTCACATCACTGTAGCATTAAGATGAAATGTCAGAGGCATTTTACAAATTTCTAATTAGTTCAGACAAAATTATTGGCTGTAATTTGTCATTACTCTGCACGGGTGGCAGACCTCGTATTGTGCTTCAGATTTTTCTCCTCCTTGGTATCTTGTCTCTGTGTTGTTGTCAGATTATTATGTTGTATTTGTCGAGTTGTTGGGTTGTTTCCCTGGTGCTCCTCTCTGGAATATGTATTCCTTTATAGACAAGTCTCATTCTTTCTGTAAGAAAAATATATTTAAAAAAAAAAAAAAGGCTGAGACATAGCAGCTGAGACCAGTAAGTAATCTGCATCTAAACTGCAAACTCAAAACTTGGATCTCTGGTGTGTTATTTTGAGGACTTTGAGGCCAATTAAGCCATTCTTACTGCTTATCCAGGAAGATTAGATAAGACTCCCTCAAAAGGAAAGCAAAGGCACTCTATGGGTCTAGTGAAGATAAGACAAGGCAAAATTCTCCTTGTATAGGTAGAGCAGTTCCCTTTTGTTCCATCCAAAATAATTTGTAGTAAGAAAGTATACATATGATTAAGAGTGATTACAATTCTTTGAAAAAGTAGTGTGTCATTTTGCAAAATCACCCCAAAGTTTCAGTGCATAGCTGATTACTTTAAATCAAGAAGCTTAGAAAAGGAACTGATTAGGTCAGGAAAACAATCCCAAATATAAAGATTGATTTGTTTTTTACCAAGTGGTGAATGGTGCATTTCACTACACACTGCTAGTTACAAAATCTTCCTACTGGCTGGCACTAAAGCTTACAATTACTTCTTATTAGCACGTTTAGTATGACACAAACATTTTGCTACTTGTCTAATGAAAACTGAGACTGTCTTGACACAAAGCACCAAATGGTAGTTCTGGAAGGAAAAAAATTATTTTATATATATTAATTTTTTTAATTTTTTTTCATGTGAGTTGAGTAAAACTTCTTTAGAAGAGTATAATGAAAAAATTCTGTTTGAATTTAATTACTTTTTGAGAACAGGATATACAATTTACGACTAAGAAATACTGTGCAGATTTATTATTGGAAATGTAATAATTTCCATTTCCATTTGCATGGCAAGTACACTTACTATACTACATTTTAGTTAATTCTAGAGCAGTGCTTTGATTTTTGATCCCTAATACTCTATTGATGACCCCTGCCCAGTAAGTACCACCCTGCCCAAAATGCAAGACAGTTGCTGGAACCCACATTAGTTACCTGCTCTTGCTCCCTTTGAGTAGAAATTGCCAGCTGAGCAGGACTGTAATGAATTCTTATGTGTTTTGTAGTGTGAACTGCCATCAATTAGGAACTAAGCTGAGACCATCAAACTCATTTTAATTAGAACCTCTGATTGGATTTATGCCAAAATCCCAAAGGTATAAAACTAGTACAGACATTTACCATGTTTGCCAAGTGAAAATTTTCCTTCTAGTAAACTCTCCTTCCTCAGTATTGTGCTTCCTTTTTTTGGTGTGAGCGTGTTCATCTGTATAAAGTTAAACTTCATTTTCCTCAGTGGGTAGTGGAGACATTTGTACAGAGACTGCTGGGCTGAGAACATCCCTGTATTCCATTCCTGCCATACACCATTTATACTGGCAGGCAGAAAAGCAATTTTATCTCTCATATTCTCATTCTATGTATTTAATTTCTAATGAGATTCAGGGATGCTCTGTTCCCAAGGCACATTATCTTCCATTATTAACACAATAAAATATAATATATACAATAATAATAGAGAATAATAACTAATGTGTAATCATCATGCTCATTCTGTCTTGAATCTGTTGTTGCAAAGTCTGACAATTGTATCCTAGTAATAGGAAGACCTAACCTCTGGATGTTTCAGCTTAGAAAGATAATTTCTTCGTATTTTTTTTTTAATTATTATTACTATTATTTAACCTTTGCAATCTGTAATTTGAAACTCATGCTTAGAGGTCAGTTAGCCATAACCAGTTCTCTGAAATGCTAAATATTTTGCTACATGGCTGGAAAAATACGCCAATGTGTTTTTCCTGATGCTGAATATCTGTGCATTGCATACATTTGTATGTCTAGAAAATTCCACACACAATGTTCTCCAAAACAGCCTTCATATTGAGCAGCTTTGAGATCAGTGAACCTTACAAATAGAATGATAGCTGAGGGATAGTTTTAGAGTTCACACACAGAAAATCTATAGTCTACTATGTAAATAGCTGGAGGCTAGAGGAATTAGACAGAGAAAAAATGTGTCTGCTCAGGGAATAGATTCAGACCATGTTGTTGACCCATTAAGTCACCTATGATAGTACTGAGACAGAAGCCAGGGGACGTTAGTTCAATCCTCAATTAGGTCATCCAATCAAAATGTATTTAGGAATATATCTAACCAGATGACTTGAATGTCTCAGCTCCAGCCCTTTTGTATCCCATGACTAAATCTCAGACAACTACATCAGGAGCAGTATAAACAGAAGACCACTGCTACACCAACAGCTTAGGGCTGCACTAAAAACATCACTTAGGTATAAATATACATTCATATTGATACCGTGTTTCAAGAGCTGTTGTTGATTTAGATGTATTTACAAGTCTGTGAGTAGAAAGTGCTATTGAAATACTATACACATCCTTCCTTTGTTCATGGCTTAACTTACTGTCTAATAGCACTTAACTTACATTCTAATAGCAGCTTAGAAATGGTAATTCACCTGCAGTTTCTAGGATTTAAAATAACACAGAGAGTTTAATTTCTTTGTGTTTTCCTTTATAATATTATGTTAATATTTTTGGTAACCAGGTGAAACCCATTAACAACTATCTTGGGAATTAAGTAGTCACAGATACAAAAGTTAATAACTTGCTTCACTAACAACATATTCTTCCTGAATCACATATTCTATGCAGAGCCTGTTGGTTTTTAACTGGATATATATTTATAGACAAGTTTTTTATTATAGTAGAAAAAGTAAAACTCTAATATGTCTGGTCATAAGTATCTGGTAGGAGGTGTAAATAAGACAGACTAGGTACGCTGTAGTTCTCGCCCAGGTTTAGACATCCTTTATGTGCCAAGTTTGCAGAGGGAAAGAACTGCTAACTGTAAGCTTCATCATTCAGCTTCTATCTACACTGATTATTTGAGACAAAGTTTTAGAACTGTGTAGACCAAAAGGCTTTCAGGCAAAGCAACATTTCTCTGAAGAGCAAATCTGCTTAGTGTTGGAACCTATATTCAGCAAAAGCATTTTTCCTCAGTCTGGCTTGTGAATCTTCAGCTGAGTCAAGGAAATAATAATGATGTTCAGCAGACTCTAGTCAACTAAGATTACATTCTTTGTACCATGAGAGTAGGGGGGGAAAAAAACACATTTGTTGAGACCAAAGGGTGCACAGAGGCAGCCTCTGAGTAATTCAAACATAAACAGGAAAGAAACCTGATAGAAAAACCTGGCACTGGTCCATGTCAAGGCTAATTACTGCCACTTTTTTCATGCAAAGTTCTGAATTAATAAGGTAGAAGAAATAAGGAACAGAGAGTGCAGTTCTCTTCAAGGGCACAGCTTCACTTTTAAAATCCTTTCTCTTAAATTTAGAAGAAAGTATAAGAACTGTTTCACAAAAATATGTTTGAAACACACTTTCAAAAAAAGCCATTCTGATTTTATTGACATTAGAATAAAACTGTTGTTAGGTAAGATTTCACAGTTGTTGTGGCCATATATTTCATTATGAAAAAACAGTGGAATCTTTAGTTTACAGTAGGTCAATTTTATTTGTCTAACATGCAACTAAGTGGTCAATTTGTTTTCTCATATAAATATCACTACTTTTGAAATGCATTTTATTCATTTAGCATTAAGACATGGTGAATATGATAATTATTTAAGTAAAATGACAGCTGTAGGATTTTATGTGGGTAAGATAAAACGTATTTGATGATTTAAGATAATCTTGGGTATAAAACAGTATTCCTCTTCAGAAATTTAAGCATAACCCTTAAAATCCTGATGCAAAGTACAAGTCCCTAAGCTTGTCAAGAGTCCATTGGGAGGCAGTGGACTAGCCACTTGGGTGGTGGTTTACAAAAGTGAAGAAAGGGAAATATTAAAATATTTTATTTTAAAATTATTTAAATATACATACATATATATATATATATATACACTAACTATTTTAATATAGCAAAGTTCCCAAAGTAGAATCAGTCTCAGAATGCCACTGATTTAACAGAATATGAATGGAAGAAAGGCTTCCAACTCTTTAAATTTTTATCTGCACTTTTTTTTAGAAATGTTAAGTTCTCCATTTCCATTTGATGTGTTAGAGACTGTTGTCACTCCAGCAAAAACCAATGAAGCTGGCTGAAGAAATGGCCAAGCTCCTTTCCCTCTGAGATTTTTCACAAAATGGAGAAAAAATTCATGTTCCATACCCAGCAGGTTTCTCATGAGTGGCGTCCAAAATAAGCTGGTCTTAATAAATCTATTTCTGTAGTAGTCTAAAATGAATTATGTGTGTGTGAATGAGTACATAGACATTAACTCAGGGGGAAAAAAAAAAGTCCCGGGAACTGATAGACAATTGATAACCATTATCTGTTTAGTTTTTCCTTGAACCTAATGCCAAACAAATATGGGTTCATGTTTTCCAAATATCACTTTGATGTTTCATTGATTGCTTTTGTCAAAGTGAAATGTTTGAAAACCAGAAACCAGACAGTTGCAGTAACTTTGTGTGACATGTGTGATATCACTTTCTGCTGTTTGTAGTCAGACATGCATTGTTTACTAATGGCCAGAGATAGCTATAAGCTGATTGTATGTGTGCAGCCTTGCACACCCCAACGTATCTGTGGTCAGTGCCAAGTGTTAAGTGTTCTCAGAGTTCAAAAATATCTGTAGATTGGATGTGTTGCTCAAGTGACATCATTCAAGCAACTTTAGCACATTTTATAGAGGCAATACGAATACCACATACTAAATTTGCCCAGGCCTTCTTGCCATTTTTGTGTCAAGAGTTGGAAAATACTTGAAATGAAATCCTTTAGTTTCAGCCCTGCTTACTTTTCTGCATGCATGGAAAAATGTGGTTACTCTACAAACTGTACTTTTTACTGTGCGCACAAGTTTGTGTTCTCAAGGCCAAGAGCATTTGATACTTCCAGGCAGATTACGAGCAATTCTAGAAGCATAAAGGCAGGATACAGTATGAAGGCAAAGACAAATCTACTGTTTCGCTGAAGGCCATTAAAAACTGTGATTTTTGGCAAAGCTATCCATTACTGTGTTAAACTATAACAGAGATAGGTTCAGAGGGGAAACAGTATCCCCTTTGTTGAGCCAGAAAAAAAAACCCTGTTTCCAAGCTGCTCGTATAAATTCTTACTGAACCCTTTCAAGTAGCTTGCCAAAACATTAGGCAGTTTTAGGAGAACACTGGGGTGCAGATTAATTCTTAATAAATTGATTGATAACCCTACAAGTAAGCAAGCAAGCTGTGTGCTTAGATGCCATTTAGGTCCTGTGTATCTGATAGTTTCTTCTATAAATTATGGTTTAATTCTTAAAAGACCAGTGTGTCATCTGTATTAAAGGTCTTCAAGTGCTTACAGTTGTTTCACATTATAGCTTATTGCATTACAGTTCTGGTATATTCTTTCTATAAGTAATCTTGTGGGAGCCAAAGAAATAGGAGCCCTTCAGAGTGCAATGGCAATGACTTTTCCATGTTTCCGTTCTGCACTGTGGTAATGGGGGAGCAATTTGAAGAAACCAGTACAAACTGCCCAGGCAACTGGATTGTCTTCAATTTTCAGTAGTTTTTGATTTTCAGTTGAAAAAGAGATCTGGGGAGGTTGGTAACTCCTGACAGGTAGTAAATATTCACTGCGTGTTGAGTTGAAAGAGGCTGAAAAGAGTCTTCAGCAAACTAAGTTGTCAGGGAAGAAGAGAGGTGTGTAACATACACACTTCCTTGCTCAACTTGGACCAACTATAGTAAGTGATAATGGATATATTTGGGACAGGTGCCGACAGACGTGCTTTTGTTTCACTCCCCTCCATCTTTGTGTGAACCCTGATCAGGCACGTGTGCATTGCCCAGTCCCCTCTTCAAGTACTCGTGGGCAGGCAGCACAGAAAGGCTACCTGGTTTGTTCGGCTTATTGATTGTGTTCCATGTGTTTTGAAACTTACTCCCAACACCTCGATCAGGGCTTCAGTCCTGTGTTATCTTCTACGGGTGGTGTTCCCTTGGAGGCACAGGGAGCCTGCTGTCCTTGTCTGGAGAGGGAGTGTGCTGGAGGGCCACCACCATTGCTCACTTGACAAGGACCCTCCAGTGCCCCACGCGATGCTGCTACTACCAATCCTACCCATTTCACCCTGCACTGGTCTGGTTGGAGAGCTGCCCATTGGGACTTCCAACAATTCTGGCATATAATTTCTGGAGAATGAGTTTTATACCTGTCAGCAAACATTAACTCCTAGAAACCTAAAACTCAGGTTCAGTTGCTCTGGTTGGGTCTGGATGGTGGTAATCACTGACCAGCACTCCTGAAGAGGCTGAAAACTATCAGAGAGGGAAAAAGGGATGAAAAACTACTTTCGGGGAAAAAATACCCTACAGGAACAAATACTATTGTACACATTTCCAGTGGAAAAGTGAGGAAAAAAAACCCAAAACAATAATCCCTTTGAAAGTTGCCCATGTATTTCTCACAGGAACTCTAAGGAAATATGTTACCTTATTTGTTTCATCTATGCTTTTCTTAGGAATAAGTGTATTTTTTGACAGCAAATGAGACATGAGGAGTCACTGAATTTTAACTGGGCAAGTGGTTCTTTTCCCAATTGTCAACCTATAATTTTTCATACACATGGAACAGATCAATGATCAAATGGAAGCTTTGTATTTTTTTTGTTCCTAAACTGAGTCTATACATATATACATTTTAAGATACAATTAATTTAAAGATAAAAAACCCCTAGGCACCATTAGAAACACTGCGTGGTGGGTTGACTCTGGCTGTAAGCCACGTGCCCATCATAGCTGCTTTATCACTCCCCTTCTCAGATGGATGGGAGAAAATATAATGAAAGGCTCATGGGTTGAAATAAGGACAAAGAGAGATCACTTGGCAATTACCATCATAAGCAAACTAGAGTCAACTTGGGGAAAAAGTATTACCAATCAAAACTGAGTAGGATAATGAAAAATAAAAACAAATCTCAAAACTCCTTCTCCCTACTCTTCCTTTCTTCTTGGGCTCAACTTCTGATTTTCTGCCTCCTCCCAGCAGTGCAGGGAGAGCAGAAATGGGGGTTGTGGTCAGTTCATCAGTTGTCTCTGCCACTCCTTCTCATGTACAGTTTTGTGCTCATGTGCAGTTTTCAGGTACACAGCCAGAACACTGTGCTAGCATCTAGACAACTGAGAGCCATAAGGGCTGTGGCACCATATTGATCTTTTCTAGACTGTTAAAATGTACTAGCTTGTTGAAATCTTTCTTCTATATAGAATCCAAATAGTTTATATATGAGTTTTGTTGGCTTTTTTTTTTTCATTTTCTTAATAGAATCCTATGATAATGGGATACCATATGGGCTGTTTTATTGTCTTGGTAGATTGCAGTACATTGATCCAAACTGCTAAATCATTTTTCTGGCACATTACCAGTATCATGACATCGGGAAACATTGCTTTCAGCTTGAGGGACCTTTTTCCAAACCAAATATATCCCACATGGACATTGAAAACAAATCATAGCAGTCTATTCTATAGTACACTAATATAGGCCATTTTCAATTTTAAGCTGTTTGCTCAAATCAATCTTAAACTACGGATGACATTTAGAAGTTTTAAGAAACCTGAGGTTTTACTTAAGCTTTGTGTTACTCCCTTAGCTTAAAAATTATTTTGGGATTGTGTTTTTTTGGTTGGGTTTGGTTGGGTTTTTTTCCTTTTAATGTAATATGTTGAATTATTTAATGAGATATTGATGAAAAGAACATCCATTCTGAGGTAAGTTTGCTATCACTGGTTGCTGGTTTGGCCTTCCTGCATCTCAAAACTTTTGTATCTTTCTTTTAATCAGACTACTGTATGGAGAAAAAAGTTTTACACTAACTACATTTTGAATGTATCACAAATACTTGGTAGCAAACATCATTTCTCAGGCAGGAACCTTGATATTGTGAAAGGCTTTCTATTTAACATATGCCTGTAGATATAGGTAGTATCTACGTCTCCAAGAACCAGCCTTGATCTTTTTGTCTTTCTTTTTTCTCTATTCATATTATTCCTTCCACCATTTGTTAATAGTGGCTGTTTCCCTCTATTTCAGAAATCAGAACAATAACTAATGAACAAGCAAACATTTGCAGCCTTCATTATTGCCTCCAGCATTCCTTTGGTATGCGTCTCTGTTTCCAAATTAGCAAATGAATGTAAAATTAGCTGGGATGGGGAAGACTAGAGGAAGTAATCTGAATGCAGTTTTAATGTGTTCACTTATGCTGACACCACCTTTGTAAAAGCAAAACAAATCCTTAGAAATCTCAGCCAATTTTTTTTCCTAAGAAAAACATTAGGCATTTGCTCAGAATGAACTTAGTGCCTGCAAATACCCAAATTTATCTTCCATTTCCAACTGAGCTTGTCATCAAAAACTTAGCCAACTCCTTTTATCTAACAGAAATACTGTTCAAGTTACTTTATTACAAAGATTCGTACAATTTCTTTTTTTTTTCTAGGGATAACCTAGCACCTGTGCAAAATAAAGTAAGCTAAATGATTGCATTTCCAGCTTCTTTTCCCAGACCCCTGCTTTTCTAGATCTCATCTCATGGTTTTGATGGGGAAAGGTAGTAAGCATCCCATTGAATTAGAGACTCAAAGACTAACTTCTCAGTGATGATTATGATGTGATAATTTAGGTTAAAATAGTCTGATTGGGAGTTAATTCNTGTATCTTGGCAACTGAACTTTTGACACAATTTTAAAAGGATTCCATAGTAATGTCTGGGATTTTTTTTAAACCTTAGACACACTAATGGCTTTCCTCAAGAGTTTCTTTCGTGTGATTGTGAAAAAGTGGGGAAAAAAATTTATATATATATATTTATACATTACCTGCCTGAAAAACGAAAGGGTGTGGTTGTCTTGTACCATGCACACCTTCTCCTCTCCCATGTAAATGCATACAACATATGCTCACATCTATTTCTCTCTCTTTCTTTTAACAGCTTCTATATGCAAAATGAATTCTGTGCTGTCAACCTCTTTAATTTACTAAGGGCTAGGTTTTGCTCTTTGTACCTAACTGTGGGAAGGAAGTGATTGGCACTTAATCACTGCTGGAGATGTTGTCCCCAAAGAGACACTCCTCTTGTTCTGGCAGGAAATGGTTTACTTTGTCTTGTTTATGTGCATTCTCCTATTCAGTAACTTTGAGCATGCACAATCCAGAAATATGGTGAGGAAAGCAAAAATTTCATTTCTCTGTTTCATGGGATCAGTGTCACACAGATAGTTCTGGTTGCTCATCTACATATTCAGACTGGAAGGAGGAGGATATCTTACAAGTGAACACAAACATGATCAAGAACAAATGAAGTCTGCATGTAAAATTTTCAAAGGCCCCTGGACAAAGATACTGAAAATAAAGGGGTTCATTTTGCAATCCAGTTAGACTCTGAGGCTCCCCAGAGGACTGATGTCTCTGTGTTATGTGTTACTTTGGTGTTGACTGTCCATCTGCTAGGAATATAACCGAGGCTGGCATTTGATTTCCTGTCTGCTACAAGATATCAATCAGATAGGGATCAAATGTTGTTGATATCTGAGCACTATTTTGGTACAGATTTAACACTGCGAGCCCTCTAAACAGCGCTGCTTGGTCTTCTCCACACTCCTCAGCCTCTTTGAATTTTTTTTCCAAATTCAGCCTTGAAACTTCAGATGGGACTCATGTCCTGCAAGAAATCATTACCTTAGAGTTTCTTTCTATATCAGACCTATGGCTAAACACATATTGGACAGTAGGATCTCATTGTTGTTTCTATAGATGCATGCATAGCTGAATTATTAAGTGCAACCTCCCTTCCACAAAAAGAATTTTAAGACTCCAGCACTGCACTAATTGCAATGAAAACTTTATGGGCAGCAGTGAGTGGGAAAACTTATTATCCCCTGATTTTCAAGTTGGGTGTTTTGTTTGTTTGTTTGGGTTTTTTAAAGTATGTATTGATATTTTTAGAATTCAGCAGAGCGCCACAGAATAGCTCTCATAATCCAAGGCATTATGTATGGAGAGAAGTAATTGATTGCTGGTTAGTTGTAGCTGTGACTTGGGTTTTGATTAGAATAATAACTTTAAAACTCTAACAGAAATCATCTCTTTTGCACATTGCTAAAAAGCATTTCTTCGAGTTTGGTGTGTTTGACTCATACATAATGTATACTCCTTAATGACCTGCATAGCCAAAGGATGGCACTTTAAATTGATGAGTGTGATATATTCATACATAGAACAAATTAGTTTAAGGACAGATGAAGAATAGATGTGCAGTCTAGCTAGCATGAACTGTTACAATTATAGAGATTATTACAACCATAGTCTAATACCTTCCAGACATCAGAAATCATTAAGTGTTGGGGTTACATAGATCTACAAAGTAGTTTTATCACAAAAAATGTTATCGTATTACAGCAGTTTCAACTGTGACACTATATTTGAGATTAGAATAATATTTCTACTGAAAATATTTGTTTTCACAGGTTTCTGACTTAACCTTGGAAACATGCTCAAGAAGCAGCATGATAACAAATACCCCCAAGGGAAAAATAGGGGAATCAGGGTGGTAAATTTTGTCTTGGAGCATTTTATTTCACAAGAAGAACACGTTGTTTTAAGTCACTGAAAGTCAGGGTGAAAACTGTTGATCCAAGTAAAGCCTGGCTCTGAGACGTGTGGAACTAAAAGGAACGCATTTACTTGAGGGCAACTTTGAAAATAAGTATTTTGGTCACATCTATTATAAGAATCTGTAAAATATTGTAATATCTAAACTCACTTCAGGCTGTACTTAGGTGTAAAAGTAAGCTTGAACCAGGCCAATAAATCCTAATATTTGCATGTTTGTAGGTATACTTCAAGTTGAATATGACTAACTTTCACAACTTGGACTACTCCCAAAATCTACACTAAAAAAAAAAAATAACTGGAAAGCAAAATTCATTAGATGTGATGTTTTTCCTGTTGCAAACAATGTGAAAGCGTGACACGCTTACTTATCAGATTCTTTACCACCCTTAATCCTTCCATATCAGTTTCATTGGTAATAAGTTCTTCTCTCACAAGGACTTTGCTTTTAACCTCCATGAGATAATAAAGGCATGTGCACATGATGGTGCCCCACATCATCATGGCAATGGTCAGGAAATATTTTTTTATCCAGAAAAGGTCAATGAAAATGAGAGTCACTGGTTTAAGGGTAAGTATGTGAAGGCATGACTTGTGCTATGCACAGGTTAAACCCTTAAGTAAACTGTCCATTTTAGGCACAAAGTATATTCTGCAGTGGTGGCCACGGCCAGTCATTTTCTCTTCCTTGCTCCTTGATACACAAGACTTAATTTTCTGGAGGTGCTTGTTCATCCACACAAGCTCTTGTGATAGATTCATTGGAACATACACAACAGTGGGGCCCCAGTTGTGAGGTGTTTCTAGCAGGTGTCTTGTCTAAGGGATCCTTTTAATGTAGATCCCTAACAGAGGTGGTGCCTTCCTCTCCCCTATTACTGTGCCTTAAAATTACAAGAAGATGTGGTGATTTGTGCATATTGGGTTGTGGAGAAGGAAGAAAATGCAGCAGCACATCACCAAAATAAGAGCCACAAACAGTGTGTCAGGAAGGTCTGTACTGTTAAATGCTGCTTTGGAGCCATGGGATCCATGTTCAGGAGATTCCTGTGCACAGTGTTATAACCTCCTTATCTCAAGTTGACATTGCACACCACTCATCACTATCTATGGCAGAAGCTTTATCAGCATCTTAAGCAAGAAGCACTACTCTCTTGTTGAAAAAAAATCTGTGTTTACAGTTAGAATTGTCAATCATTTTGTCCTGTATTCTCACTATTACTTACTGCTTTCCCTGACAGTGAATGGAAAGCTTCCTGGCTTTACCAAAAATATTATATACTCTGAAAAAAAGGAGCAAGAAACAGTCTATAACCATGCAGCTTTGGGGGTGTTTCTGTTTTGGTTTTGGGTTTTTTTTTTAATAGGTCATAAAAGAATTCTTCCAAGCTGTTGATACTGTGTTGCTTACGTCCCTTATCATTTCAGAAACTCTTAGGTAAGATACAGTAATAAACTATGCCAGTAGTTTTGAGATATTTGTGCTCAACTTTTGACTTGGCATTGTGACACATTTATAGTTATAATGCACAACTTTCTGAAAGTCAAAATTCACTCATAGCATTGCAATGCCTATCAACAGCACACATGCATTCCTTCTGCATGCCAAAATACAGTGTAAACCTAGCCCACCGGCTAAATCCCTGGATCATCCACATTTTCAATGTTCTATTTAAGTTGCAGACAAATCATGGTCAAATAATTCATTCAAGGTCAAGCAGTGCAGGATCTGGTTTCACTGTCAGGAAAAGCCATTACAGAAAACTTAAGGAAACCACAGAATCCTTTTGCACAGGGTGTGCTGCTCACTGACATTAGCTTGAAGCAGCCTTAACAGAAGAGAATCTGGTTGTCCAACTTCAGAAAATTACTTATTTTGTCCTTTAGTCATTTGTAAGCTCTCAAAGAAAGAAGTCTGTGCTCATATACCTAGCTAATCCCATATCCCATATTCCATATCCCATATTCTTCTGGGTCAAGGTCACTTGGTTCTGTCAGGTGGATGTAAGTTTTCTGTATGGCATTGACATTCAGAGGCTGGAAGGTCAAGTAAGGGATTGCTGCTTTGTTGTGGAGATTTGGTTCTGTGTAAACTATGTAGTGTGACATCTTAAATAAATCACTTGTACAGATACTTAGCCCATTTCAGGTCATAGTTGCAAAGTTTACCCTCACTTCCCAGGTAGTAAGGATGCATATACACCACATATCATAGACCATGTCTCATATACCTCCTATGTACTGGTGCCTTCAGTCAATGATCACAGGTTTTCTTTCTCTGCTGAGTTTTTCAGAAAATGTTATGCAGTATTCCATTGAGTTGTCACTTGCTATTTTAATTTGCATGGTGGCAGATTGTTTTCTTCCTACAGTTTTAACCAATTTTACAGGTCATTACTAGTTGACTAAAATGGGTGCAATTTGCCTCTGTCAGCTGATGTTTAATAATAACTGTCATTCCTGCCAAGACTGTACATCAGTAATTTCTGACAGTACATAACATATAAGCACATATGTGGATTGACTATGTTACATTCTTCTGACAAGCCATTTATTTCACTGATAAAAATCAAAGAATAAGTGGATGAACCTTGAGAGGAAACTTATTTGTGTGTTTATTGGGAATTTGATATTGTGTTGGCCTGTTGTAATTATCAAAGTTTTGTGCTTCAAATAGCTTGTTTCAACAGTAACATGAGGAATTTTGTTAGCTTGTACCCCTTGCACTAGTTATATAATGCCAAAGACCTAAAGCTGCATGCATTAAATGTCAAGCCATAGAAAAAAATCACATATGGTGGGGCTTTCCTGACCACGAAACCAAGGGCAGTTGCTTTTTTTGCAAGCTGTTTAAATTTACTTGTGTGCAAACTTTAAACAAGGAACTGCCAAGATTTATGGTTCCTTGTGGGACCCTAAGTGCTGCAAATAGTGAAAAAGTTGGAATGAAAACGTCTTCTACTTCCCCTGGAGAAGTATTGCATGGAGGTAGGTCAGAGAGCCATGTCTGGCTCACTGCTGACTTAATATGTGACCTGAACAAGTTATATAAGCCCATTGTTTCTGCTTTCTCAAGTGTAAAATAGGTAAAATATTTCAGAGGCTACTTGTGTACTTTAATTGGCTGACTGTTTCCTATATACTGGATAAAAGGAGATTACTGCATGTTTAGGCATCACATTTCCCTTTTATATTTTGTTTTAACTAGCACCACAAGATTTTCTCATTCTTCCCCCTAACGCTTAGCTAGTTTGTGTGTCACACAGTTCCTTTTTTCTCCCATTCTCCTAATTTTCTCTCTCTGTGCCTTTGCTCTCCCTTTCTGGTCTGTTTTATTCTGCTTTTCTGTTTTCCTTCCTTCTCTGTTTAATCATATTCGTGACATAATTTGTTTTTTATCCTAGAGTCTCACTGAGTATTCATACTCTGAGGCACCTTTTCACTGCTTGCTGTGTGCACACTGTGGAGCAACAATCCTTGTAGATGCATGAGTACATGCTTCTTATTCTCAAGTACTTCATCCTCCTTTGTGCAAATGCTTCAGGGTCTGCTGAAATCAAACCCACCCTGAGAAGCTCAGGGTTACAAAAAAGAGAACTGACAGCTTGGTTTTGACAATGGTTCTGGTCTGGAGTCTTCCAAGGAACTCCAAAAAAAAAGGCTAATCATAGCTGCTGACTTGAAGGGGCCTGGGAAGCAAATCTGTGACCCCAACTATTGACTGGAATGTTATTTTTTCATATACAGCAAATACCCAGAGGCATTGTGAGGAAAAGAAGAAGAAAGGGAGTTGCCGACCAGAAAAGAGATGAGTAGGCTTGAGGGGCTGGCAGGCTGACTTACCTTAGAAAGGCCTTGTGCCAAAGGGACAAAACTCCAAAGTAACAGTCATTCAATCTGAATGCCTATATTGTTTACAGCAGGTCCTCACCACCGCTCTGTAAAACCCCAAAGTTTTACTGTACTGTCCTGGTTATGTATTGGTTGGTGTTTCTTTTTATCTCAGTGGGTATATAAAAGCTATAACTAATGTATCTGGTAGCCTGAATGGGAATTCAGGATTGCCAAAAGACATATTAAGGAGGGTGTTTCATAGAATGAAATTTGAAAATGGTGGTATGTTTATTTTCCATAGCATTTCACACAAAAAACAAAGGAAGCTACCTAAAAGGAGCATCCATTGCATACTGACATATTCTAGCCTTCATGAATCATGTGTCCACTGGAACTTTACTACTGGCAGGTTATTATTCACATTAGTTTCTTGTAATTTATCTGTTGGGTTGTGTATTCCTTGAGTTTTAGTCTCTTGCTAGGTATATACATAGAGGTTATCTTACCCCTATCCTCTCAGAAGACCCAATTGAAGCAAGAAAGGGCTGATAAATGGCTGCAGTTGTCAAGACTGCACAAGATACCTTCACTAACAGCACTGGAGGGAGGATAGGGATCAGAGTGACAAATCTAGAGGGGTAGGACAACTGGTTTTGAATATATACTGAGTGGGTTTGTATTTATTCTATCAGAGACTGTGCAAATATAAATGTTCTGGGGTATAGTTTTGTTTTGTTTTTAACACACTAGAATGGGTTTTTTTTGCCTAATACAGCTAAAACAGAATATTCGTGTGTAGTTCTTCCTCATTATCGTGAAAAAAAAAATCAAACTAATCCTTCTGGCTTATAGTCGCAGCAGATTCTTTACATTTCTTTAGCTTTTCCATTGAGAAAATGCAAACCATATTTATTAAATGACCTTTAGTTTTTGCCATCTAGTCAAGAATTCTTTGCACTGGTACAGTAATACAATTATTTTGACCTTTTTTGACCTATTTTCTCCCTCATACATTTTCTCTTCATGCCTATCACTAGCACTGGTTTAGCTAGTAAGAAGGAGGAAAAAAAAATCCGATAAAAAGGAAAGAACACAATCTGATTCAAATTGTTAAGCAATGTACACCTCTGGCGGTGTTTGTTTCAGTTACGCTTGCTTGCTTTCTGTTTATTTTTACCTTTTCATCTGGTGTTTTTTATTTATTTCCTAGATATTTTTTTTATTATTATTATTCAGTCTAAGTCTATTTAACCAGGTATATATTTGTGGAGAAACAAAGTTTAGGATAAATTTGATGTGAGAGTTTTTTGGTCTGAGTCACAGTTGTGGTTTGCCTTGATGTAAAACGTTCCACAATAGCATGCTGTTGCACTTCCATGTGCAAAACAGTTGTATTTCTTTGAAGTTAAAATAAAAGGGCTTCACTGTTTTCTCTGACTTCAACATAATCAAGCAGCAAGCATCTATGCCTAAATCCTCCATTTAACTTTAAATCTGACCTTGGATTAATCCCTTTACCTCACCATGCCTCTGTTTCCTTTCTTGCCCCAGATCAGCATGCAGGCAGCGCAGTGAGAGTTGGGGAGCTCAGTCTTAATTCTTTAATACAGCTGGAAAAAATCCCTCAAGACATAAGCTAACAGATTTCAAGCCATGCTGTTGGCTACTTTCCAGTCTGAGTGAAGTGCAGAGCTCCAGGATGGCTAACACTGCTTGAAAAGATCACTTGAATGCTTTTATCTTGATAGTGCTTTGACTAACGCATAACTTGCAGAAAGACATTCACTTTTTACCTGCGAACATCAAGAGATTTGCAGTGTGACGGTTCTTTCCATAATTTTGTCCTTTGTTGTACAATTTATTTCTAAGCACATTGCATGCTGTTGCAACACATACACATAAGAAATGCAGT
Organism: Ceyx cyanopectus; assembly: GCA_013401355.1. Classification (NCBI taxonomy): domain Eukaryota; kingdom Metazoa; phylum Chordata; class Aves; order Coraciiformes; family Alcedinidae; genus Ceyx; species Ceyx cyanopectus. The sequence continues at coordinate 15,455 of VYZU01068204.1, read as the reverse complement.
CTACTCTGTTTCCTTCCTTCCCTGCTATCTAGGAAAGAACAATAGAGAATATATATTTAAGGGCAAGTGACCGAGCTTCACTCTTTTTCCAGTGACAAAGACCCCTGAAATGGGGCTGATGTGCATACGGATAAATGATTTCCTGTTGTTTGTTTCTAGTCTAATCAAGCTGATTGGGATGAATGATTATGGTGATGTCTAGCACATACCAGAAATTTTCTTTGCTTGCAAGCTGGAAACCATTTGCAGTTTGCTGCAGCAATAGTAGTTGACTTAAGATGGGATATTTGATCATTACCCTCATAATGGGAGTCACTGTTTTTTTCCCATATATGACTGCTTACGCGCTTAGAAAATAACAGCATGCCTCACCATCGATCTGAAAAAGCTCTTTGTAAAAAGGGTCAGTGCTGTTATTCCCATTGCACAAATGATGAAATGGATGAACAGACAAAGAGAAAAACCAGCTCAAGGTGATGAGCAGACTGCCAGCAGAGGCGGCAGAGGACTCTCCTTCGGTGATTCAGGCCCCAAAGGCCGTGCGAGTCCCGGGAGAAGCCTGAGCTGATTTACTGCTCCTACTCTCAGCAGAAATTCAGATTCATGATCTTCCCAAGAATAGACTGTTCCCCAAATCATCCAAGGCCAGACTCGCATGAGGTCTATTTCTATTCTGATCCTTTAAGTTCCTTACTGCTTGCTAGTTTAAACTATAGTTATTTGTATCTGCTCTCATGCTCAACTTGTCTTCAGTACCAAAACACAAAATGTTACTTATAAAAACTGTGTGTTCAAAGAATCCATAGGTTCTTTGAAAGGGAAATATGTGAGCAGGTCTTGGGTAGTGATGCTTTTTAGGTATGGGCTTTATGGAAAAGGAAAAGCATTGTTTTTTTATATAATACTGACAGTAATCTGTGTGTAGACAGGGCAATATCTGTCCACAAAGCTAACTGAGAATGCATTCCATATGAAAATAAAAGGAAGTGCTAGTTACAGTATATCAAAAGGTATCCCAGATTTGTGCATATTTTTTTAATTTCTTATTACCTTTTTTGTTATCTTCCCATTCATTCACTTAATTGATACACTGCCTACCATCTTTTGTGCCAAATACATTTGTTTTCTTCCTTCTAGGTCACAGTTTTACAATTATCACCATAGCAACATTTCAGCTATAATAAGAAGATACATCTTCTGAATGGCTGGTGATACAACATTAACTGTTAGAACATAACATTTTTCATGTTGGAAACATCTGGGGTTCACAACCAGCAAAGATCTGTAAAAATGTCTGTAGCTCTTTAATAATCACCCAAGGCTGCACTTGCAAGCTTTATTAGGATGCATTTACAAACAGTTCTTAGTCACCAAGCATGGAATGTGATAAAATAAGCTTTCTTCCAACACATAAAAAAAAAAAAATAAAAAATTGAAATATAAAGTTCAGTTTACAAGTCATATGGCATAAAAGAAAAAAAGAGAGAATTTGAATTGGCCTTTATGTCAGGGCCTTTCTTTTGGACAGTTGGGCCATACTCCATTCCTCTGCTGTTCCCAGCCTATTACCTACAGCACTAATATTGCTATTTACTGGCTGATTATATCCTCTGGCAAGATTCGGACTGTGTCTACTTCCCTGCTGCAAACTAATCAGTTTTCAAAATTAGTTATTGATCTCAGGCTCATTGTGGAGGACAAATTTAGTGGCTGGTTCATTGAGTATCAACAGTGCCACTCTTTGTGTGAGCTGCATAGAAGTGAAAACAAACAAGATATTCAGGCCCACGTACATATATAATCATCTAATATAAGGAGATACAAGACAAGTACAAATGCACTGGCAAATGAAATAGCTTTTCTGTGAGAAAGATGACCTAAAAAAAGACTGTTCCTCTGTTAAGGACACATATAATTCTTATTATCTCCTGCAGCGTGTTTATCTGAGAGAGAACACATGTATCAGCACTATTACTGGAAAACATTACTATTGCTTAATTTGAAGTGGTTTGGGATTTTGAGTTTGTTTGGTTTTCTTTGTTAGAGTTTTTCTAGGCAGAAAATGAACTACCATTCTTCAGCTTTTAAGTTTCAAACTTATTAGACAAAGTCAGAAATATTTTATTTTTTCAAATAATAGGTACTTGAAGTTGAGATTTACATTTTAGTGAGTAACAACGTGCTGCCATTATCCATAGCCTAGCTCTGTCAAGATCTTTTCAGTGATTATGCTGTGTCACTCCTTAAGTTGCATCTGATAAGTTCCCATTACAATAAATTTTAATTGGGGAAGTTTGCCTGTAAGATGTTGAGAAAGAAAGGTATAGTCAATAACTCATCATTTTTCTGGAACTGAAAGCCCTATGCCAAAGTTGTTTCTCTACCTCTGTTGAAGTACAATAACACTAGGTTGAATGTTTCTAAATTTTGTCCCCAGGTAATAAAAATTTTGAAATCTATTTTTTTTTCTGATAAAAGAGATTCCCCTATAGGTTCTGCTACAAAAAAAGCATTTCACAGTTGCTTTGAGAAAAGTCTGGGTTCACAGAAGCACGCTTAAAGGATTAAAAATGTCCAAAATATTTTAAATAATGTTCTAGTCCCATCCCATTGCAATAATGCCTTTATTTATGAAAGAAAAAAAAGCGCTAGAATTCTTTTTTCTCTTTCTTAAACATTTTTATCTGTCTTTGTACTGGAAGAAAAAAGCAATCTTCTAAACATTTCACTGTTGAAACAGCAAATAGAGTGTGTGTGTGCAAATATATGTTTGAAAATTAAGATGTTCAATAGGTCTTATATTTTATTATGAGCTCCTTTAATTTTATTGCAAGGTTAGTATTTAAATAGTGTCCAAAAATGAGAATGTAAAAAATATTATTTGCATAGAGTTTTCATTAAAACTGTGATTTTCCAAAATTCAGTCAAAACTTGGCCTAAATTTCCTGAAAGATTTATGAATCTGGACTTCATTTCTGATTAATGAGAAAACCACAAACCAGGGCTTTGGCTTTGCTTGAGTTTTGAGACTTTCATGGTGTGGTTTCTTTTTGATGTATGGAAAAGCTGGAGCATTCGTGAATAGTTGGTGGTCTGTGATTTCGATCGTTATTTCAGTGAATTTCAATGAGCACACAAATTTCCAGAACAAATGGTTTTGATTTGTATTGATGCAAATTCTAAATTACTGTTTTATTACGAGGTTCATTTTAAGTTGAAAGTTTGACCCTACATTCTTGTATGCTTAAAATTTCCATAAAACTCTGTAAGAGCTAAAGTATGCAAATGGTACAAGTCCTAAGTATGATGAGAACTGAATCTTAGAAAAGAAATAATGAGACATTATACCTGCTTTACTCTTTATTTAGCAAATAATTTCTGTTACACTATGATGCATTTGAAACATGCTGTTTTCCACAGTTCTTGCTTGTCATCAGAGTTAGAACAGCCTTCTCACTTTTCCCTCTTCAGCTTATTGAGATGTGGCCTATGAGTCAATTTATTTTGCTAGAAAGTTTGAGTTAAAACATGGTTAACTCAGTCATTGAGTGAAACACTCCTTAGTCACCTGCATTCCTGCATTAAGGTATCTGAAGTTTGAGATTTAAATCTGGATTTTGCTTTGGTCTGCTTTAGCAACAGCTGATATATCCTCTGTGTATTGCCACCTGGTATGCTGCTACACTGAGTAGAAAATATGTATGCCAAAACAAGGCTTCTCATTTCTGTAAATGTAGTCTTCTTCTTTCCTCAGATTACTAGAAATGTAGAATCGTTTTGTCACTGAAAATGGTGTCTGGAGTAAGGTAGTGTATCTATTAATTTTGATAGAATTCTGCTCTGATGTAATACTAAGGACATGGATCCATTCTTTTATTAAAAAAAAAAAAAAAAGAAAAAAGAAAGGCAGTACAGACCTTTTTTCTTTTATTTGAATTATATGATTTGAATAGATCTCTTTAGAGATTACTGATGCCATAAGCAACTTCTGTAAAGTTTTTTCTCTATGTCTGCTCCATTTTTAAAATGCAATTGCATCTACAAAGAAAAAAGTATTTCAAGATATATGAATTAAGTATATATGAAATCAATTTAATTTGAAGATGGGCACCAAAGTCTAAAAAACCCAACATTTACTTGTTTCAGTGAAGCAGTTAGTGGACAAAGAACTTTGTATACAATTGATCTATAAATATAAGTAAATCAATAAAATATTTTAGACCTCCATTTCTTAGCCTATCTGGGTCATTGAAATTCTCTATCCTCAAGGGTATTAATGAAATTAAAAATATTACTTTTTTTTTATTTGAGCATCCTCTCTGCCTGTGATTTCTCTGCTTTCAGATTCAGAGTGAATGCTTCCGCTAGTATCTACTTTGACAGAAGTAACACAACCATCTTTTGTCCTAGATTTTTATTAGACTAAAACTGCACTGAAGAGCAATGTGCTTAAAAATGTTTTGTTGAACTCAGAGATAGGACTGAGCAACTAAAAAAAAATAATTGTTAAAATGACAATCATAAAGATTTGTACAAAACAACACAAAAAACAAACAACAATAAATAGTTTATTATAGTTTCCATCTATCTTTGGTGCCACATATCAGGATTAATAGAATATAATAATTTATATAAAACTAATTGAAAACATGGCATCTACATTTCCACACCCAGAGTATGTTAATCATTGAACTGCAAAGTTAAGTTACAGAAATAGAATCTAAGTTAGTATAAGAAAAAGTCCCTGTGATTTTGAGTGGTTTGAATTGTTGGTTTTTCTTTTCATTCTAAACCAGTAGCTGCTAATAAAGCTAACCAAATTACTACAGATTTGGCATCTAATATAAATGAGTTTATAATCTGTGAAATGCAAGGCAATTGCATTTGAAGTCCATTTGAGGATGCTCAGCAATGCACAAGCTATCCCCATGCAGTAGTGGAAATGACATTCCCTACAAATAGCAAATAAAATAGGGTAGAAACACTGCTACATCTTTGGCATAGCACTATTTTCTTTTTGTTGTAGATTTTCTTCCAGTAGAAATTGAAGGTCTTGAAATGGGCAACCCAACTTCAGTCAATCCCAACCACTAATGAAATAAAGAATTCCAAATGGTGTTAAGCAGGATACTATCATGCAGCTCTTTAGATTCCTCCTATTTAAAATATTCAGGTTTGCTTATACACTGCCATTGAATCATAGAATCATAGAATGTTTAGGGCTGGAAGGGACCTCTAAAGGTCATCTAGTGCAGCCCCCTGCAGGGAGCAGGGACACCCTCAATTAGACCAGGCTGCTCAGAGCCTTGTCCAGCCTCACCTGGAATATCTCCAGGGATGGGGCCCCAACCACCTCCCTGGGAGCCTGTTCCACTGATCCACCACCCTCAAGGGAAAGAACTTCTTCCTGAGATCCAGTCTAAATCTGCTCTTCTCTAATTTAAACCCATTACCCCTCGTCCTTTCACTAGAGGCCTTGTAAACAGCCCCTCTCTGGCCTTCCTGTAGGCCCCCTCCCTTCAGGTACTGGAAGGTGGCTATAAGGTCTCCCTGGAGCCTTCTCTTCTCCAGGCTGAACAACCCCAGCTCCTTCAGCCTGTCCTCATAGGAGAGGTGTTTCAGCCTCTGAGCATCTTTGTGGCCTCCTCTGGCCCTGCTCCATCAGCTCCATGTCTTTCCTGTGCTGAGGGCTCCAGGACTGGATGCAGTACTCCAGGGGAGGTCTGAGCAGAGCAGAGGGGCAGAATCACTTCTCTTGATCTGCTGGCCACACTTCTCTTGATGCAGCCAAGTTCAAAGCACAGTATTTGGTTAATTTAACAACTGCAGACACTCCATTAGCCTTTCTCACTAGCAACTTCACATCCCATATGCCTGCCTGATGCATATGTCACATTTTGTCAAGTGTAAGCACTCTCAGGGAGTGGCCATGATCCTGAATTGTAAAATGGGCCTCCAACCTGAATACCCACTGAACCACAGACTAACATTTTAATAATAGAAGAGCAAGAACCTCTGCAGTCATGAGGACCATAAACAAGGAGGAATGGTTACATTAGTGTAAATATGTGGTGGGCAATACATATGTAAATCTTACTGAATAGATAACATAAGGACAATAATATCAAGTTAGATTATACAATCAGTATTCTGTCTTTGAAAGCACTCCATAAAAGAAAGCTTAATATGTCAAGCACCCAGAATCCTTTCCTGATGCTTACCATCTTGGTTCAGAGAAAAACAAAGCACATAAAAGTGATGGTTTGGGCTTCTTAGAGTAGAAATGTAATTAATTGCAATCTAAATACATATACCTCAGTAATCTGGCCACTGACATTTCCACACTTAAATTAATATGCATTATGATTCCTAAAAAAATAAATAAAAATTCCAAGCAGTACTAGTACAATGAGCTGCTTTAGAATGTTGTCAAGATTGATATATTTATGTACATATATATCCCTCTTTCTGTCTCTGCACATACACTGATACATTCACATATACATATAGAGTGTACAACTATAGCAGAAATCTATTACACTGACTTCTTACTGTCATTCTGACAAATTATAACATAGACTATGAGTGCAGAATAGGAAGAGGAGTAGATTCACATTAGAAATGTGAATGTAAACTGGAAGGTGATAGATTCACATTAGAAATTAGGAAAATTTTTTGTCTCTGAGGGTGGTGAGACACTGTAACAGGTTGCCCAGGCAGATCATAGATGCCCCAGCACTGGATGTGTTCAAGACCAGATTGAGTCCTGGGCTTTGAGTCACCTGGTCTAGTGGAAGTTATCCCTGGTCATGGCAGGGGGGGTTGGAACTAGATGATCTTTAACATCCTTTCTAACACAAAACCATTCTGTTATTATGTTAATATCTAAGTTTATAGCAACAGCTATATCATGGTCCAAATATCTTCTTCACTTTCTAGAAGAACTATATCTTTTTTAAATATTGTAATATGCAAATTTCAAGGTAATCTCCTTGAAAATAAATCACAAGTTTTGTCCTGTAAAATAATACAAAAATTAATATAAATATGATACTAAAATTCTAGCATGTAAGAGATTTATTTTTTTTTGCCACGAGTTATTTAGACTGTATACATATCAAGTTACTGCATAAAATGATAAGAGAACAGCTGTGCTAGTTAAGTTATATAGTCACTTGCCTAGAGAGTAGTCAGTAAAAGTGCTTAGGAAAGGAGTTTTGTAAAAGGCTAACTGTAGAGCATTCTCTGAGTATATTTTCTCATTTTAAGACAATCTGTGGCATCAAGATTTCCTGAGCCAGAGGCTGCATGCACATCTTTGTGCTTAATGGCCCTTAATGGATTTTTTTTTTCTAATCATTTGCCTAATTATTTTTTTAACTCATTTATCCTTTTGGCCTTTGCAACATCCTGTGGCCATGATTTCCACAATTTAATTATGTGTTATGTGAATAAGTACTTCCTTTTGACCCTGGATGCATTAAGAATACTTTATCTGTATTTTTTTCTCTTCTTTTTGCTGATGCATATGCAGCAGGAGCTAACTGCTTGAAACTTTATTCTTCAGACTTTACCTCAATGTTATTTTAATATGAAATGGCCCTTTTCATGTTACCATAAGCAAGGATATGGACTATAAATGGTACAGAAATACTGGCTACATCCTGATGCATACAAGTTTCTAGTCCAGCTCTTTTTTGTTTTGTTTACCATAACATTCTTTTTCCTTTAGTTTTAGTGTCTGTAGGTCCCTGATATACTTTTTGTGGTCTTATCCGTTATGAATCTAAACCTCTAGGGGCTGTAAGGAATGAAGGAATTAAAGAAAAAAAAGACAAAAACTAAACAAAACCACTAAACTACAAAAAAAATACAAAAAACAAACAACCCAAGGAAAAACAAAACAAAACAAACCCCAGATGATAAGTTTAAATTTAAAATCTACAAGAAGACAGATTGTGCCTGAATCGTATGTGAAAAAAAGGTTAGTGTTCATGTTTCCTAAGTTAGATGCATTCCCTATGGCCACTGGCAGATCCAGCTTTATTCTGTAAATGAAGAGTGCTGCTCTTGCAGCTGACATTGGTGAATTTGGCCCATGGAAATGAGGCATAGTTGAATATCAAGATCTGATCATTAAAAATAAGAAATTCAGCTTCTCTAACAGAAGAGGTGGAAGTAAACGAGTTTTGAACGAGTGCAACACCATTTACAGTCGAGTTACTTTTCACTAAATAACTAAATGGGGATTTATGGCCATACCTGAGGTACTGCAGTCTAAAAATGTCAGATTTATAACTTTTTATTTAGTCTGACAGAGCTGGAAGAAATAAAGCAAAGAATAAATCTGATTAAATCTCTGAATCTAAGTTTTTATTTTAGCCTAAGTGAAAAAAACACTTTTGTGGAGAAGTTTTTTTGTGTCAGTTTCTTTAAACTTTTTTCTTCATCCTTCTCATCAAATACTCTTCTGATGGAATTAAATCATCCACTGCTGACTGGCAGAAAACAAATAATAATACATAATGCAGATAATACCCTTCCTAGAGATATTACCACAAATTATTTTACACCCTGTTGAGCATATCATGACTCCTGGTGTGATGCTTGGCAGTTCACTGCCCTCCAAATGCACTGCTTGGTTGTTTCTTATATCCTGCAGTTTCTGACTTTGTCATGCAGATTATCTCTCTTCTTGCCATCATCATGGATGTAAACATCTACTGGTAATACTGAAGCTACTAAGTGACATTTCAGAACCTTAAGTATAAAAGTAAAACAGTCTTCATGAAGGCAGTTTAACACATTTTCCTGTAAATTCTTACATTGTCTACATCACATCTTGGCTGTTCAGACACATGTATGTTCACTGTTTTTCTAGTACAGGAACTGCAAATGTAAGATATGCTTTAATAGGAAAGGGAATACAGCTTTATTATCTGATACAGTTAGGAGATGGGTATGAGGCTGTTTTTCAGCTAGCTAGGCCTGGTTGTAAAGAATGTCTTCCTTTTTAACTAAAGAAATACATAATAAATCTAGGAAAATATGCATCACATCAGATGCCTTTTTTGGTAAATGGTGACAATCAGTGAGATTTGAATCATGTTGTCTCATTTCTAGCATGTTTTGAAATGATGTTTGAAACAACTGGTGAGTCTGGTGATACTGCAAAAGAAAAAAGAGTGTATCAATCTGAAAATAAATATTGTACCTGATTTGTTATCACTAATTGGCCAGCAGTAATAAAGGTCTGTTTCCTGGATTCATGCAGCATAAGAAGGGTAGGTGGAGGCATGTGCCTGCTTGCTTCCTCTTGCATGACCAGAGTTTCACAGCTCTGACTTCCATTTCCTGGACCTATTTTTAGCATTTTGGAGCATTGGCATGCACAAGGAATTCAGAATTAAAACCAAGGCAGCCTCAAGACATAGCTGACTGAAATGTTTATATGCCTCACAATGTATCCTGTCATCATGGCCAAACTTCAAGGAACAGATGATTTCTGCTTGAGAAAACTGTACTATGAAAATCTGGAAGGGACTCAGTGCTTTAAGTAGTTCAGATTTCTCGAGTTGCATTGTTTAGCCTAAGACATGTGGATACTGTTCCTTTTCTAGGAGATAGCTAACAGCTTGCTAATTCAGATCNTTTGACCCTGGATGCATTAAGAATACTTTATCTGTATTTTTTTCTCTTCTTTTTGCTGATGCATATGCAGCAGGAGCTAACTGCTTGAAACTTTATTCTTCAGACTTTACCTCAATGTTATTTTAATATGAAATGGCCCTTTTCATGTTACCATAAGCAAGGATATGGACTATAAATGGTACAGAAATACTGGCTACATCCTGATGCATACAAGTTTCTAGTCCAGCTCTTTTTTGTTTTGTTTACCATAACATTCTTTTTCCTTTAGTTTTAGTGTCTGTAGGTCCCTGATATACTTTTTGTGGTCTTATCCGTTATGAATCTAAACCTCTAGGGGCTGTAAGGAATGAAGGAATTAAAGAAAAAAAAGACAAAAACTAAACAAAACCACTAAACTACAAAAAAAATACAAAAAACAAACAACCCAAGGAAAAACAAAACAAAACAAACCCCAGATGATAAGTTTAAATTTAAAATCTACAAGAAGACAGATTGTGCCTGAATCGTATGTGAAAAAAAGGTTAGTGTTCATGTTTCCTAAGTTAGATGCATTCCCTATGGCCACTGGCAGATCCAGCTTTATTCTGTAAATGAAGAGTGCTGCTCTTGCAGCTGACATTGGTGAATTTGGCCCATGGAAATGAGGCATAGTTGAATATCAAGATCTGATCATTAAAAATAAGAAATTCAGCTTCTCTAACAGAAGAGGTGGAAGTAAACGAGTTTTGAACGAGTGCAACACCATTTACAGTCGAGTTACTTTTCACTAAATAACTAAATGGGGATTTATGGCCATACCTGAGGTACTGCAGTCTAAAAATGTCAGATTTATAACTTTTTATTTAGTCTGACAGAGCTGGAAGAAATAAAGCAAAGAATAAATCTGATTAAATCTCTGAATCTAAGTTTTTATTTTAGCCTAAGTGAAAAAAACACTTTTGTGGAGAAGTTTTTTTGTGTCAGTTTCTTTAAACTTTTTTCTTCATCCTTCTCATCAAATACTCTTCTGATGGAATTAAATCATCCACTGCTGACTGGCAGAAAACAAATAATAATACATAATGCAGATAATACCCTTCCTAGAGATATTACCACAAATTATTTTACACCCTGTTGAGCATATCATGACTCCTGGTGTGATGCTTGGCAGTTCACTGCCCTCCAAATGCACTGCTTGGTTGTTTCTTATATCCTGCAGTTTCTGACTTTGTCATGCAGATTATCTCTCTTCTTGCCATCATCATGGATGTAAACATCTACTGGTAATACTGAAGCTACTAAGTGACATTTCAGAACCTTAAGTATAAAAGTAAAACAGTCTTCATGAAGGCAGTTTAACACATTTTCCTGTAAATTCTTACATTGTCTACATCACATCTTGGCTGTTCAGACACATGTATGTTCACTGTTTTTCTAGTACAGGAACTGCAAATGTAAGATATGCTTTAATAGGAAAGGGAATACAGCTTTATTATCTGATACAGTTAGGAGATGGGTATGAGGCTGTTTTTCAGCTAGCTAGGCCTGGTTGTAAAGAATGTCTTCCTTTTTAACTAAAGAAATACATAATAAATCTAGGAAAATATGCATCACATCAGATGCCTTTTTTGGTAAATGGTGACAATCAGTGAGATTTGAATCATGTTGTCTCATTTCTAGCATGTTTTGAAATGATGTTTGAAACAACTGGTGAGTCTGGTGATACTGCAAAAGAAAAAAGAGTGTATCAATCTGAAAATAAATATTGTACCTGATTTGTTATCACTAATTGGCCAGCAGTAATAAAGGTCTGTTTCCTGGATTCATGCAGCATAAGAAGGGTAGGTGGAGGCATGTGCCTGCTTGCTTCCTCTTGCATGACCAGAGTTTCACAGCTCTGACTTCCATTTCCTGGACCTATTTTTAGCATTTTGGAGCATTGGCATGCACAAGGAATTCAGAATTAAAACCAAGGCAGCCTCAAGACATAGCTGACTGAAATGTTTATATGCCTCACAATGTATCCTGTCATCATGGCCAAACTTCAAGGAACAGATGATTTCTGCTTGAGAAAACTGTACTATGAAAATCTGGAAGGGACTCAGTGCTTTAAGTAGTTCAGATTTCTCGAGTTGCATTGTTTAGCCTAAGACATGTGGATACTGTTCCTTTTCTAGGAGATAGCTAACAGCTTGCTAATTCAGATCCAGGGATGCTTCAAACACCACAATATTAAAAACAGTAACATATTTTCAATTTTAAATTCCCACTGCCAATGTATCTTTCAGGTTTCTATGTGGAAAAAAAAAAAGCAACTTTGTCTTACTGAGCTTTTAACATTTGTGACTGATTTTAAATGCCTGCTAAATACAAATTATTTATATCTGAGTATTTTATTCAACTAAGAGTAATTTATTTCTTGTATGTCTTCAAGAGTTCCAAAGTTTTGTAGAGTTTGTAGAGCTGGTTTCTACCCTTTCTTTGCAACTATGATACTGTGCTGAACAACTTCACCTGTGCTTTGAGGGAAGCCAGGCTTTTCTCTAGGGCTTGTTTAAAAATTGAAATATTAATCTGTATTGTTTTGTTTTATTTGTGCAAGTAGCAGTGTTTCTCACCACAATATGTTAGAAACAGAGAAAAATACCTATGAAGAGTGTCAAAAAGACAGGACTCTCTTGCAGGGGCTCTCAGGTTCCAGGGATCTCTGCCAGTGCTCTAATAATTTTGCTCATTTTAGGGAAGCAAACTGTCAGTACTTGCTCTGGCACACAGTGTTGGAGTCCTAACTTCCCTTGTTTAAGAAAAAAACAAACCCCACCATGTATAAGAATACATATATGCACATACATAGCTATATATTATATGTGTGTATACATATATATATGGATCTGTATGTATATATATATACACGCCCATACATATGTATGGGTGGGCAGCTGCTACTTTGTAAGCTAAATGTAAACAAATCCTTTTTCCTAACATCTGGAAAGAACTTAATTTTTGGTCTCATCTTGTTCTTTCTTGTAATTTCTGTTGTTCTTCCTTTTTATCTTGATGTCATAGTTCAACCACTATCTCAAATCTTCATATTTTTGCTTCTGCTAATTGTTTGATGTGTCTTACACTATACAGAGTAGACGTAGAACATATGGGAGATTACTGAACTCAGAAGAATTAGCTGGGGTTTATACAAATAAACTATCCATGCTACCACTAAAGGTATCACTAAATCTTAAATAGATGATGAATATTTCATTAAATAGAATAATACAATCAATTGCTCTCCCAAAAAACCCTGCTAAAGCCTAAGTCAGATATTACTGCCAGAGTGTGAATGGTTTTTTGCTTCTTTTTCTTAGAAGAACTGAAAACCAACAAGATTTACTTGATCAGTACTTCTTAAAGTATTCTACTGAAGCTGGATGTTAGCTGTTTGAAAAGAAACTCTTCAGTTTGTTCTGACAAATACTGCTTGATATATAAATGAAAGCATTCTATGCATATAGAGATATATTCTGGCAATACTTGTATAAGAAATAGTGTGGCCACCAGGACTAGGGAGGTGATTTCTCCCCTGTACTCAGCATTGATGAGGCCTCACATCAAATACTGAGTGCAGTTTTGGGCCCCTTGCTACGAGGTGCTGGAGCAAGTCCCAAGAAGGGCAATGAAGGTGGTGAGGGTTATAGAAAACAATCTCATGAGGAGCTGGTAAAGGAACTGGGATTGTTTAATCTGGAGAAAAGGAGACTGAGGGGAGATGTTGCCACTCTCTACAACTACCTGAAAGGAGACTGTAGTGAGGTGGGGATCAGTTTCTTCTTCTCCCAGGTAACAAGTGATAAGGCAAGAGGAAATGGCCTCAATTTGCAGGGACTTGGTAGTGTTAGGTTTATGGTGGGACTCTTTAATCTTGAGGATCTTTTTGAACCTAAATGATTCTATGAACTGGAAGTAAGAAAGAACTGAAAGTTTCTATGTGAATTCAATCAAATCTGACCAAATGAAGTCAATACTTTTGTTTAGGATTTTACATACTTGGTGCTGTGTTTTGAGAGCTGCATCTTTGCCTTAGAGTTAGCATTCTACTTGTAGTTGTAATGTGTATTTCACAAGTCGGGACTGGGCTCTGCCATGTCCTGGCGCTCTGATCACACTACTGCTTTCATCCAGACCATGTACCCTGATCTTCTTGGTGTGAAAATGAGAATGCACAGATGGAATGCAGAGTGCACCTTCAGACCTGGCAGCACTGAAGCTTTCCACTACATTCTAAGACAAACCAGATTTCACACTCTCTTGTTCAAAAATCTCAGGCACCTGGGTACTTAAATAAAAATCCAATCCATCCCACACTTCTCAAACAATTTGTAGTACAAACACATACTTGTTTGTTTTATATGTGAAGTAATCTGTTACTGCATTTATGCTGAACTTCAAGCTCACTTCTCCTGTAGAACATGGCTGTCATGGGATGTAAGAGCAGCTAGAATTTCAGGCACAGGAAAGGGTCAAATAGCATAACTAATTGCACTTTTATGAAAGACAACAGAACACAAGTTCACCAATTAAAGCCTGCAATACAACCACAATTAAACGTTGAAAAACCATTTGAAACACGACTCATTATTGCCCATACACCTTAAGAAACCAAGCATAAAAATTCCACAAGGAAATGCACAGTGCAATCAGCACTTTATCTGTGTGCTTCCTCCACGGTTTAAAATGAGTGCAAGGAAAATCTAGAAGTAATTGGAGGATTTTTTGTGTTTCAGAGTGGATTTTCTCATCTTCTGAGCTGTTTATCTACAGGTCTTTTATGAGAGCATTTCTTCATTCTTCCCTGTTGTTCTCAGTCAGATGAATCTTCATGCAACTCTTCTTCTCTATTACTGGTGTTTATTGTTAGCTGGCTCTCATAATATGTAACCATAAAATGTGATGCTTTGGAATTATGTAGAGGAAGTATACAACGTTAAATTTTTGTTTGTCCCTTTCTCATGCTGAGGAAGGCTCACAAGGCTTCTCCCAGTCTGTATGTCTGTTTAATGTGATTCAAGATGCTCTTAAAATGTCACCTTTCAAATGCTAAATTTACTTCCTTTATGACTGACTGTGGCAGCTAATAAGATTTAAGATTTCTATCTTCTTTTTTTTTATCACTCTATTGCATTGTGATAAATAATGAAAATACAGATACTTAGAAAATCATCCTAGATTTTACCTTTTGTATTGGTAGGTAGCATTTATATAATATATATATATATATAGGAGATTATAGAAATACAAGTTTTATTTCAGCGATCTTGGGAACTTGACATGTTCTTTTATCAGTAGATGCAATAAACAGAAAAAACACCCATGATTTGCATTGGTGTGTGATGCTGGGAGAAATCACAGTACTCACTGCCTAAGTTTCCTGATCTGATATCAATCTTAAGAACTGGAGGAAATTCACATTAAAAGACACAGATTTATTGATGCACTACAAAGAACTGTAAGCTAGATGATAACATTTACTGGACGCAAATATCACCAGGAGAACTGCAGACACAACCAGCTTTTTCCTGTTCTTTTTCACAATATGACAACAGTTAGGCTGCATGGGCTAGCTAAATGTCCAGTTGTCATTTTAGCTCGCTTAAATCCACTTGATCAAACTAGGAGAACTAAACACAACCTGGCACTCACTTTTCCTTCTACGAAGCAAGTCAATATTTGGTCCATGTGCAGCAGATGCGTAACTAATGCAATAAATATGCTTCTTACATTTTCTATATATAAAAATGAAAACTGCACATATTTTTTTAATCTTTTTTTTT